>NMRB01005611.1:4865-16019 GCA_002633025.1 Notospermus geniculatus
TAGGCCCGAACTTATAAAGGATGTCTATCTCTTAGACAAGTCTAACTCGCCAAGACAAGTCTAAATCAGTCGTCTAGCTTAAACTGCGATTACAGAAGGATGTCCAGCTTAGACGTGTCTAAAATTGCCGTCCAAAGATAGACAACGGTGTCCAAATAACAAAGGAATCGCAAAACATGCCAGGGGGCTTGTTTTGCAGTTGTCTAAGCTTGTGATTCATTGATAATTTCAAGTTTTATGATCTTAAAAGGTGTCCCAGTGGCCCGAGATTATCTGTATGAAAAGAAAACGTGGCTATGAAAAATATTCAAGGAAATATGCAGGAAAATTAAGTGGGCATTTACTTTCGACTAAGGGTGTACTATCCATCCAGTCACAACAGCAAGTAGGCCTATATGACGAATGCCGCGCACATGAGGTCATCTAAGGTATGCCCATTTACAATTCATTATATAATCGTCTCAACAAAGGCAGTGCGATCGGGATACATGTTTATTCACCTGTTGGACTTGACTAGCTAGACCGACGTCCTTGCGTTGTTCGAAATTTCGATAAACACCAGTGTTTTGGTGGACTTGTCTAACAGTTGTCTTACAAATGTTTAGGCTTAAACAAGTCCAAGTTAGACAGGCGAAAAACACCTTTTATAAGTTCGGGCCTTAATGTTGGCGAATAGAATGTTGGTACCAACTTGAGGTCCTGGGTTAGTCTCTATATCATTGGATAACCTTAGTATAAGGAAAATGACTTTAGAATCAAAAGTATAGCACAACAGAGCAGAAAATCCAGGGACGAAAAGTGACAGACCAGATGAGATGCTCGTCACCCAAACTGTAGTACGAACGGAGAACAATCGCTTAGATTCATCGATTGTAAGGTAAAGTACTGATAAAACCGGAGCAGAAAGAGTTAATCTAAAGATGGCTATGAATACCAACAGACCAAGTTGAAAACCGAGACAATATAAGTGACGATAAAGACCAAAACAACTAATTAGAGAGGCAGAATATACAATGAGTATAGATAGAACATCACATTGTTGGAGAGACCTACATTACCGGTAGATATAATAGGGTTTGCATCAGAAAGGGTAGTTATGCGAAGATTGCAAAATAAGCCTGTTCTAGCCCACCACACATTCACTTCAACCGGCATCAGGGATACACAGACCACCCATGCCCACACACAATGCCATAAGCCACTTAAAGAGAAAGACTAATGAAAAATTTAAATGACGAATAAGAATGGATGGAAAATAATAATTAATATAGTCAAGTGGACATATTAGTTGCGCTTCCACTACAAAAAAAGCCGGTATTTGTCCGCTCTTATTCTGCTTCCATTACAGAATTGCCGGGTTTAATAAGTCCGGTTCTATTAAGTGCGGATCTATTTAGTTCGGAATGCATAAGTTGCGCTTCCACTACAAAAAAAGCCTGTATTTGTCCACTCTTATTCTGCTTCCATTACAGAATTGCCGGGTTTAATAAGTCCGGTTCTATTAAGTGCAGATTTAATTAGTTCGGATAGCATAGCCGATCATACTTCGAATCTAGATGCGGATAAATTTTGTAGTGAATTGGCAATAACACCGGATCTATTTGTAGTATTAAGCTCGGCTACAGGTGGCTCCACGGTCGCTTGCGACTGCGCATGCACGGAAGTGCAACTGTCAACAGGCACGACGCGATGTCTGGAAGATTTCGCCACCTGTAGCCGATCATACTAACCTCAAATCCTGTAGTGGAAGCGCAAGCAGTGAAATAGCCGGTCTTATTTTAGATGCAGTACTATTAAGACCGGATCTAAATCTGTAATGGAAGCGCAACTATAATGTAGTGAGGTACTTCAGGCACGCAGGAATCAGCAAGGGAATGAGGCCTGAGTAGATATAAGTTGCGCTTCCACTACAAAAAAAGCCGGTATTTGTCCGCTCTTGTTCTGCTTCCATTACAGAATTGCTGGGTTTAATAAGTCTGGTTCTATTAAGTGCGGATCTATTTAGTTTGGATAGGTCATGCACAGTCGCAAGCGACCATGGAGCCACCTGTAGCCGAGCATAATACTACAAATAGATCCGGTGTTATTGCCATTCCACTACAAAATTTATCCGCATCTAGATTCGGAGTATGAATGGCTATGCTATCCGAACTAAATAGATCCGCACTTAATAGAACACCGGACTTATTAAACCCGGCAATTCTGTAATGGAAGCAGAATAAGAGCGGACAAATACCGGCTTTTTTTGTAGTGGAAGCACAACTTCATGATGTCCGAACTAAATAGATCCGCACTTAATAGAACCGGACTTATTAAACCCGGCAATTCTGTAATGGAAGCAGAATAAGAGCGGACAAATACCGGCTTTTTTGTAGTGGAAGCGCAACTACTAACAGACTAACATGGTTAGAACCGTGGCTGGAAAAAGTTACTATACATGGCAGTAGAAGTGGAGAACATACAGTTGAGGGCAGAAGTTTACATACACCTTGGCCAAAAACATTTAATCACAATTTTTAAGGGGTTACACTTTTCCCACAAATACTTTTTTCTTGTGACAATATATTTCAGATGTCTACTTCATTTTCCTGATTTATTTATTGAAGACTGTTTCTTTATTTAAGAATTATATAACATAGTTTGACATTTCTCTGAAGTTCAGCGGCTCAAATGTTTACATACACCTCCTCCAACACGATTTAATACTTGGTTGAACCACCTTTTGCCTTGATAACTGCCATCTTCCTGCAGTAGCTTTCTGGAATCTTTGGCCATTCCTCTTGGCAGAAAGTGTACAGCTGAGTCAAATTTGATGGTTTGCGTCTACGGACACGTTTTTTTAGTTCAGACCAGAGATTTTCTATAGGATTAAGGTCAGGACTTTGTGTAGGCCAGTCCAGGACCTTGATCTTCTTGTCTTCGAACCATTTGGTCACAATTTTGGCTGTGTGTTTAGGATCATTATCCTGTTGAAAGATCCAGTTACGTTTCAGATTCAATCTCTGGGCTGACGTCTTGACGTTGTTCTGCAGAATCTCAATGTAATTCTCCTTTTTCATGATGCCTTCTATCTTCTGGAGTGTACCAGTGCCAAGCATCCCCACAACATGATGTTGCCACCACCATGTTTCACAGTCGGTATCGTGTTCTTCGGATTGAAGGCTTCACCTGTTTTTCGGAATACGTATCGTTTGTCGTTGTGGCCAAACAGTTCCATTTTGGTCTCGTCGGACCAAAGAACTCGCTTCCAGAATGTAGGCTCCTTGTTCACATGTTCTCTTGCAAACTTCAGACGGGCTTTGCGATGCCTTTCTGTGAGTAAGGGCTTTTTTCTGGCTTGGAACCCACGGAGATCATTCTTGTGTAGAACTCGGTTAACAGTGGAGACTGACACATCTTTACCAACTGCTTTCAAATCATGACAGAGCTCTCTCTTGGTGGTTGTGGGGCTCTTCTGCACCTTTCTGACGATGTTTCGCTCTTCTCGTGGCGTCAATTTCTTCTTCCTTCCACTCCTTGGCAGGGTAGCTGTTGTCCCAAGCTTCTTATACTTTGCAACAATGGTTTGAGTGGTGGGTCGTGGCACATCTAATTGCCTGGAAATTGCTCCAAGTGACAATCCTTCCTTGTGCAAGTCCACTATACGCCTTCTGAGGTCTTGGCTAAGTTCCTTCGACTTCCCCATGCTGCAGAATTGTCATAATGGCCACATAGCACAGGGGAATGGCCTTTTATACATTCAGGAGGGCTACGACATGGTTATGTAAATAATATTATGTAATAAGTGATAAATGAGGTTGTCACTTGGTGGCAGTGGACCATTACCAATGATTATATAACATTATCTCACCATCTACTACTGAAATTGAACCAAGTTATTCAGTGTATGTAAACCTTTGACCCATCATGATGTTGACATTTTCCATTAAATGGGCTAACAAATTTATCCTTTGCTTTTAATCTATGAAAGATCATTGATAAAGTGAAGGTGACACTGTGCCCCATCATTACCATGAGCAGCTGCATTCAATTCTTTGAAATTAAAAGCCAAAATTAGAGTTGAATATTTTTGGGTCAACTGTATGTAAACTTCTGCCCTCAACTGTAAGTTGCGATTGAATTGTGATCGATTTGAATTAAAGTACACAATAAGTCATGCTTAAATGAATAAGTGGCCAACAAATTCCAAAGAAAGGTATATTTATAGATTGAATTACAAGCGAGGCCAGAAAATAAGAACAGGAAAATTGAAGATTAACCACAAAAATCCTAAATATCCTTGGCTACACGTACACACCTTATAGTATTAGACATTCACTGTGAGTTAGTAAGTATAACAGGTGGGGACCGTCTCCACCTAAAACAAAAGACGACCAAAAGGAACAGACTGAATTTAGCAATATACCATCGATTGATAAAGGTGTAAGCAAAATTTAGACTGGGCAAACTGAATTAAGTACTATACAACAGACTAATACAAATCAAAGAAAACATTTCACGAGCAAGTAATATATGAAAGAGAATTGATATGAAAGAGTTACTTACACTGAACAAGCTTGCAAAATTTCATGTCGATCCACAAAGGGCAAACGCTACAACGTTCCAGGGTTTGACCGAGCTGAGGAAAACTGAACAAAAGTTCATTACCGGTAAGCGAATAAGAGGAAATTCCAAGTAGGTGATAACTAGAATCACCAAAATGGTTTCAGATTGATCTCAAAATATGACATCAGATTGTCCAAGAACTATAGCTTCAGATTGTCAATGTCCGTCGGCGAAGTGATCAGACGCTTGGAGCCCTGGAACCAGACAAAAAGTCGTCCGTCATTTCTACCAACTTCCTTTTCCTCAGGTCCAGCAACCTAGCGAAGATCTGAAACCTACGTCGTGTTAGGTCCTCGTTTATGTAAATACCCGGTCGTACCGTTTTCAGCGATTTCCGATTACCATACAGTGTGGATCTGGCTGAATAATTAGTGAATTTCACTATTAGTTGTTTATTGTCTTTGCCGGCCGGATGGGCCCTGTCTATATCCTTCAAAGACATGGGGAGACCCATTTCGGTAGCAAGGTTTACAACCAATTCACGATAATCCTTAAATTGGTCAAATGGCGCAAGGCCCGAGATGCGTAAAGACGAGCGACGAGAGTATTGTTCCAGACTTTCTATATCGTCTTCGAGTTTGCGAATATGTAGATTCTTGTCAGCCAGTAATTTGATAGTTGAGTTAAGTTCTTCATGAAGGTTATTCACTCCCTTCTCTAAGGCATTGATCGTTTTATCTTTCGCCGCAATCGACTCACGAAGTACATTAATTTCTTGTTTGATGGCCGAGTTCTCAGCTTTGATCTCAGATTTCATCTTAACAAACTGATCTTTGATAAATGACATAAGATCACGTTTGAAACTACCTAAGTCACCAGAGCAGAGCTTTTTCCCTTCCGGCGAATCAGCGTCCGAACCTGGCGTCAATTCATGATGTTTACGACTAAGATCTCGTGAGTCCGGAGTAGAAGGGGTACTGGCTGATTGTAGGTTCGACATTATGAGACGGTCCCTGGCCAAAACTTTAGTGGTGGCAGAAGTCAGGCATAGGTGTTGATCAAAATACTCCCAAAAACATCACGTCCAGCCACTAGAAGTTAATAAATTAGAGGTCCATGATAACACAAACCTAGATTGCTACCACAGAGGCTGCAAAGAACTTGCCAGACAAATGTAAATCCAGAAATCAGGACAAAATTGTAGGAGCAGAAACACTACACAACCAGGCGGGCGGCCATCTTGAAAACCTTGATTTTTCACGTAATGCTTGGCCTTTTTCGTTTGCAGATACTTTTCTCTGGTATCGCGAAACCGTTTTCCATGAAACCGCGTCAGAAGCAGTAAGTGTTACATTTTTGTGTCATACCTGGTCCACCCACCTTAAAACCCAAGATTTTAATAGTGGCATCTTTTTTTAGCAAAATAAGCATTTTCTATGTGCCGCTGCGTGTTACAACAACTTGAATCGTGTATGGGAAGACGAGATGTCAAGGATATCCCTATGATTTTTCGCAAGGACGTAGGCAGCGATTCGGTTTATTTTATTAGGTGAACTAGTGGTACTATCTGTCTTGATCATGAAGCACCGATTTATGTTTTAGGCCTATGCTCCGGTGCACTGGCCTGTACAGGTAAACAACAATGAAATATCGTTTGATGTAGCATTCATGGGCATGACTAGAGAGATGTCTTCTGATAGCGGTATTCTGACTAAACGGGTAACATTTAAAGGGGCAGTCTCCTAATGGTGTTAATACATTCCACCGGAAGCCCTTCTGATTTAAAGGCGAAGACTGGGAATGGGTATCACTTATGAATCGAGATGGATATCGTATTAGACGTCCTGGGTGAGGAGGGGTTAAAAACGGATGCCTGCAATTCTTGGTGAGTCGAGGTAGATATCTTTTAACACCCAGTAGATGGTAAGGGGTTAATAGATGGGAGCCAGTCCATACTAATGGTGGATGAGGTGAGCAAGCACATGGTTAATTGATATGGCGATGCCTGTCTATAGGCTACCATTCTAAGTAGGCCTAGGCCTAGTTTACCATTCAACGGAACATGTAATTTAATGTTGACAGACAGTCAGTCTCTGACAATTCTGACTCACCTTTATCTGCAAACCAGCACACCAAAAAGTGGTGGATCACGACTGTTAGGAAGGGAATTTGCTATAGAGGCGCCACCTTTCAGAGAACGGCCACAACATGGAGAAAGCCCTCCTAAAAATAGTACGGTGACGTAGCTAAATCGGCTCAGTCGACGCCTACATCCACAGCAGAGCCAATAGAATATTATTGAAGACCGGAAGTAGTCAATCTGGACATGCGCAGGAGGCCTCTACTGTGAATTTATCACACTTTCAAATGCATATTTTGAAGTCGTCAGATCGAACTTCAGATTACCAATATGCTCAAATTGTTCTAAATGTTACCGCCAGTGTCGTGGTTCCTGTGGTCGTTGCGGTCAGTTCACGGCTGCCCCGGAGGAGATTTGCGTGATGAAACATGCGTAAAAAATCTATTTCCTATTTCGCTATAATCTGACAAATTCTGATAAAATAAGTGCCATTCCTTGCCCCAAAGTTATGTTGGGCCTGTGTTTTGTTGATAATTTCATAGTAGATGGCACGAAGTTTGTAAGTATATATGTAACAGAATGCTATCAAGGTTTTGTAGGCCTATACGGAGTGATTTATTTGATGCAGTTCCCGTGACCTAGTTTTGTCCTCGACCGCATGGATTTGCTGTAGTCGGTAGTTCGTCTAATAGGTGGCAGCACCTCTCTGCTGGATGCTATCATTGTTTTCTGAATCTTTTGTGGTGAAATCCTTTTAGCTTATGAGAGTTATGTTTGTTCTTTCAGTGAACCCTCTCGGACAACTTACCTGTATGTCATTCTATCATCAAGGGGTGTGTAGAATAAATAGAGGTGTATCATCTTGGACTTCGTACTGTGTTCATCATCAGAAACAGACCCTACAANAAGTCGTCAGATCGAACTTCAGATTACCAATATGCTCAAATTGTTCTAAACATGTTTATCTATTGCAAGACGTTGACATTATCTTGATTTTTATAATACTCAGCTGAGAAAAACGCAACCTTTGGCACAAAATTCCGGCATTTTAGCTGACGCATGCTAGTCGCATGAGAGTCGATGCAATTCCTTGAATCTTGGAATAAGATCGCGGAAAAATAATAACGTTATCATGAAGAAGGGAATTCCCGCTGCATATAAACATTGTCGTTCAGCCGGTCGCTGTCGGAGATTTTACAAAATCCTTTCGCCCAAAATATCTATGTTAACTTCTTTGTATTCAAACCATTGTGGTAGGAACCAATAGTTGTATTGTATGTGCACGCGTCTCGTTACTGTGGTTTCCTTTTGTAGGCCTCGACCATGTCGACGTGCATGGCTTAATTTTTAAGGGAATTCCTATTATATTCCAAATTAGGGCTCCAACCAATCAAATTTCGTTCTGGTCGAATTGAGGCGAACTGTGAAACGTATGGGCGAAGCCCCACTAGTACCATTATCGCCCGCAAGGACCGTCCCTGATCATCTCATACCACTACTATATAGAAATTCCAGCTGTGGAGCTACAGAACAAACCAGACCATCTATTGACGAGGGGTAAACGGTGAAAGGTCGGGTATCGATCGAAAACAACCATAACTTTTTTACAGCCCCTTAGCTACTTTGGTTAATTAGTAATTAGTGATTTTAATTACGATTTATAGTTCTATCAATCTCCAATAGATGGCAGAACAGCGTAGTGTTACTAATGACTCAGCCGCCAGGAGGCCACTGCGAAGGTGCAGGTCACGGTCATCAGGTCACATGTGCAACGAGTGGCAGTTTACGGTCGTTGTAGTTCAATTTCTGTGGACCAACTGACTACCCGGTATTTAGGAAACATTTCGTGGAGTCTTACCCAATTTTCTACTTTTACACTAAGTAACTAAGCTGTAAAGGGCGAAAATGCCAGTCTCAATTGTGAATGAATGACTGACTGACTTTTGCCAGCACAACAGAAAACCTCTCGTCATGGATCATGTACATAATAACAATAATAGGCGATGTTTTACATTGTATGGCTTGTATGGTGTTTATGTGTAGCCCTATCCTACCCTACCCGTCGGTCATGTCGGTCGGCGCGAGGCAGGTTGCACGCATGCGCATAGGCCTAGCTAGGCCTACATGTAGGCCTAGGCCTAGCTAAGTGCATTCTGCAGATGGGCTGCTCGCAGCCGATCTGCAGAATGCACGTCACAAACCTCAGGTACATGTAGGCCTACAACTATAGCAGTCTAATAGGCCTATATCATTCAGCTACTAGTATATTTCATGTTTCTCTTTTTCATCTATTTCAGAATTTGGCACTTGTTTTCTGTAGACTCGATTTTCTTCCTGCAACACATTATTTAGTGCAACTGTTCACAAACTTTCGCAATTCTATGCATCAACCTTCTGCCTGCTTCATCTTCATCTTCCGGTACCCGGTACCACCCACATCTACACTAGCACCTCTCTTTCACTTCACTGGACCTTTTCCACTGTATGCATTGACTTCTAACAGTCGTGAGATAGGCCTAACATGCCTAAGTTAGCTAGGCCAAGGCCTAAAATAGAGTGAGCATGGTGAGCTGTGCAGAATGGCTGTTCTTGCTTTTACTTATGTCAGCACAAGCCCATGGCAGTAGTTTGACATCATCCACAGACAGCATAAAATGGTGACATCATCAAGTGGGAAATTCAAATACCCCTGTTTTACATTTCCGCAGATTGCACCCCCTGGTGGACAAAAATGGAAAAATTTACCCCCACAGGAAGTGAAGAATTAATTAAGCTACCTAACCTATCAATTACAGTTTGATGTATTTTCCCTGGGCTGAGTTTTTGGGTTTTTTTCATTTTTCGGAAAATGCCCCCTGGAGGGCAGAATGTAGGTCAAATCGCAAAAAAATTGGTTCTGTTTCGAGCCCTCCCTGGGCCCTACGGCTTCACCAACTTTCATGACCCTGGGCCTTGCGGTTGCGAAACGTGCCAGTTTACATACTACAGACAGACAGACAGACACACACACACACACACACATGCACACACAGACGGACGCCACTCAGTATACATATGAATAGCTCAGCTCCGCTGACCTTTGGTCAGCTGAGCTAAAAAAAACTAGACTGTTAAAATCTCTAGTTACAAGGAACATCTGGAGGAAAAATCAAAGAAAAACTTTGAGTAGCAAAAAATGAGGTCTAATCAAAATTAGTCATATTTTTGACACCCTGTATATGTTTATGTTTTTTGCTTGTGCTTGATGGATAGATCCGACGTCCTGTTGATCTTGTTCAAACATGATTAGATGAATCAATATGAAAGGGGCTTAGTTTCATTTAGATTTTCCGCTCAAGTCTAAAGTCATTTCACATCATAGAACCCGCTGCAAGTTGCTGCAACCTGCAACTTGTTGCAGTCTACCTGTGACGTTTACACATACATGTAACATCCAGCGTGATCTAGTAACAAGTTGCATGCTCGTTTACACATGCAACTTTGATGAAACTTTTTGTTCTCATCAGGTTAATGCAACAAGTTGCATATGAAAAAGATGCATGTGTAAACCGCTCTTTAGTTTCACTGTATTTGTTGCAAAGAGATCGTCGTCTCTGGTGCATGGATTCGGGGGTGGGGTGGGGGTAACTCCAGCGTCCAATGGAAATACCTAGTATATCACATTTTGGTGTTTTCCAGAAAAATGGGTTTATGTGGAATGACAATTTGAAGAGTTTTGTTGTGGAAAACACATCTAATTGAAAATATGTCATTCAACAGGATTACATGTATATGCAATTTGCTATGTTTTACCTCTGGTTTCATGCTGAATTCGCAAAGGTAAAAACATCTGTTGTAATCCGTCTCTTGTCCCTTTCTTCTTCGTGAAATGACAGCACATACCCAATATTAATTACTGCAACGACTGACGGTTTCACCGCTTCATGAAAAAATCTCCCCTGCCTGTCACAACCTCTAGTGAACCATGTCGCCGAAAGGCTTGTTATTACTATTATTATTATTATAGGTAATAAAATTATAATGTGGCAAACGTTGCCGTCATTGAAAATTTACATGAACGAGATGCAAAATCACTTCCCTAAATCATAGTATGCAAGTTCTAATCATTTCATCAACGACCACCAGGATCACCTGCTGCTATAATGGGAGCCGTTAATTCTCCCTCAGCAGCCAGTTCATGTGTACATTGTTTTTTTCTCGGCATGGTGATCAACAGAGCATTTTGCATTCAGCGCACTGATCAGCTACAAGGAAACGTATCTGTGATTTGTCACGAGTCATCCGTAACCTGAAGATGGAACATTCCTTAAGTTAAAGGGAACTAGTTGTGACAGTCAAAAATGACACTGAGAATAATTGCGAAATTCACAACCTCAAAATTACAAATTTCTGTAGTTTAGTGAATAGATCATTACAGGGGCCTTAATCTACAGCTGACCGCGTGCTAAATGGTATCCAAAGAGAAAAGACATGGCAGTCATGCAATAATGCATTTTGTATGGAGTACTTGCCATATACTCAATTGTGCA
>NMRB01005612.1:0-11071 GCA_002633025.1 Notospermus geniculatus
CGACTTTTAATCTCGTACTACGTCTTTTAAAACTCGCACTGCGTCTTTATAAACTCGCACTGCGACTTTTAATCTCGCACTGCGACTTTTTTAATAGTTCAGAAAGTCGCAGTGCGAGTTTAAAAAGTCGCAGTGCGAGATTAAAAAGTCGCAGCGCGACTTTATAAAGTCGCAGTGCGAGTTTAAAAAGTCGCAGTGCGAGTTTATAAAGGCGCATTGCGAGTTTAAAAAGTCGCACTGCGACTTTATAAAGTCGCACTGCGAGTTTAAAAAGTAGCAGTGCGAGTTAAAAAAGTCGCAGTGCGAGTTGAAAAAGTCGCAGTGCGAGTTTATAAAGTCGCGCTGCGAGTTTAAAGAGTCGCAGTGCGTCTTTTTAAAAAGTCGCAGTGCGAGTTTAATTTATAAAGTCGCAGCCCGAGTTTATAAAGTCGCACTGCGAGCTTATAAAGTCGCACTGCGAGATTAAATGTCGCACTGTGACTCTTGCAGTGCGAGATTTTAAAAAAAAATACATGTCCCGTAACGGGCGCCGTAAATATCTACATCAAAAGTATTTGAAGTCAGTCCTAGATAGGCACTCCTCTAGTCTGATATGTTTTCGCTGATGCTGGATATCACGAGAGTGGTGAAATTTGATATATTGGAATATTGGAAAACATCAAAGACATCAAACTTGAATCTCAGGTGTATGAATATCAACTTCTGTTTCCAAACGCTGTCAGGTAATACCCCCATTCAACATGTTGTTTCAAAGGGAAAAATTCCACAAAATATCCAGACAAAATGGTGATAACAGCAAATCTCAAGAAATGTCAAATTTCGATATTTTCGCCATTCTCGTGATATGCAGTGTCTGAATTCAGCGAAAACATATTAGACTAGAGGAGTGCATTCTAGGACTGACTTCAAATACTTTTGATATAGATATTGGAATATAGGAGCGGCCAATTTTGCCTTTAATGAAAAGCTGAATTCCCTCAGTTCGAATATTAATTCACACCACTGTATGTGCATGACATATGTGTAACGGGTTTGTGATTTGACCTGCTTTTCAAGGTCACATAGGTTAGTTTGAAATTTTGCCATTTGGTGGCACGTTCCGCAACTCCTAGGGCTATTGACCTGACACTTGGTACATATACAGCCCTATGCCAGTTGACCTATGGCACCAAGTTTCAGTCCGATTCGATTCTTAGCTTGGCCACCAGGTGGCAAAAGCGAAAACTCAAATTCTATAATTCCTCAACTCCTGTCTGGATCGTCTCCAAATTTTCGCCATCGGCACAGGACGTGTAACGGGTTTTTGATTTGACCTACTTTTCAAGAACAAGTAGGTCAAAGTTCAAAATTTTGTCATTTGGTGGCACCTTTCTTGGCTATTTGACCTAGTAGCTTCGAACTTGGTGTGATCAGGTGTCTGGGTGCCCTCTGTACCTGGAAGCCAAGCTTGCCCGTGAAATTTTCGATTGAACATTTGTCGTTTGTTCTTCTGGTACAATGGCTGGTATTCACAAAAGTTAGCAAATGCCTTTACTAAAGATTTACAGCGACGTCCAATGTAAATGTACTACAAAACTTGAAGGAAAAGCATTTGCTAGCTTTTATGAATATCAGCCATTCACACAGGGGTGAGCACATGGTCCATGGACCATTTCATATTTTAGTGGTCGGATTTACTCCGCACAATAGGGAGTTTAACAACCTCGTCCCCAGGGGTATAGTTCGCTCAGACAACCTCGGACCACTCGCTCACTAACCCCTGGAATCAGCTTCGGTTGCTAATCCAGGAATCTTGGACTAAGTATAGGTGGCAGCACGAGTCAAAATAATCAATTTGAAATACTAACCAGTGCTTTTTAAAATTCTTTTTACAAAAATCATCAAACCTGGATATAGATAACCTTCTGGTTTGATCCAAAATATTTTGAAAATTTCTTTGGGTATATTCTTGGATATATTTGACGGTTTCCCGTCAACCAATCACGTGCGTTAAATCCAAAGCTGATGCCAGGGGTTAGTGACGCGACAGCCATATTGTCAGAAAGCGAACGACCCCTGGGAACGAGGTTGGGAGTTTAAGAGATCACACGCTAACGATAACATTTACGTTAACAGTATTTTTTGTACATGAAATACATGCAAGAAATACCGTTAACGTAAACGTTATCGTTAGCGTGTGATCTCTTAAACTCTGTAATAGTGATGTAACGATCTCACTATAGCTTCGGTTACTATGGCACGCCAAAACGGAAAATATTCAGAGTCGATTATATCTATGCAGAACTTTCTACAAACGTTCAGAACTGAAAGACGAAGTGTATCATTGCACTGATTTATATCTATGCAGAACAACACATTATCCATGCAGATGGAAATATTCATTTAGAACAAAACATATCTTTGCAGATCAAATTATCTATTCAGAACAAATTATCCATTCAGATCGAGTTATTTATTCAGAAAAAATAATTTCCATGCAGATAAAATATCTATTGAGAACAAAATACTCTAGATTCGTTCTTCTAAGGTTACTTTACTGAACAACCATATGACCGCCTACCCCATTAAATATACATGTAACGGCAAAATAAAGAGCTGTAACGCAAGACCCACTCATTGGTCAGTTATGTTGAATAGAATTAATAAATTCTTTGCATGGACTATTATTGTGGGCTAGGCAAGCTACAGCATGAATATCTGAAGTGACCTTAGAAGAACGAATCTAGAGTATATCTATGAAGGACAGAAAGTATGTTCAGTTCTTCTAACATTCGTATATTCTGTATAGAAGTAGCTTCTGCATGGATTTGTATCAGTTGTTAATATTGGTTCAACATGTCGCCGCCAGAGACAGGAGCCTATTTCAAATAATGTATTCATGCGGGAGGTGATTTGGCTGCCCAGGAATTGATGACGTCAACTCAACTCAATCTCCACATATCTATGGAGAATAAACTTAACGTGGGATGTATTTCTCAATTCAATCTCAAATGCAGGAATAAACACATCAGAGAACGAACCAGACATCAAAAAATTATCCGATTTCCTAAACAATGACAATTCCCTGATAGTGCCTGAAACAATTCATTTCCTGCAAGCAATATGGAACATCACAAACGCACAATTACTGTAATTAACTCGCATGTATATCAAACGTATACATTTCTTCTTCTTTTATGTAACATTCATTTGTAATTTTTCATTGCCAAAGTATCCTTGTATACATTATGTGCAATAAAGATATTATGATTAATTTGAATTTGAATTTGAATTTCTGTAGTACTATAATATTACATCGGAGCGCGAAAGCTGTACGGAGGGGGAAGACAGTCATGACAGTAGGCCTATATGCATGCAGTAGGGGCATTACACTCGGCCCCAGTGTGCATCCGACGTCCCGGTCTTCCACATACTGGCACTTTTGGGGCTTAAAAGCCGTTAACACCACTAGATGGCACTCCACTGGGCTCCAGCCAATCACCACGCTTTCTCACTCATAACTGCCGCGGAAATTCCGCGAAACTTACTTCCAGGAAAAACGCAAGGACCCGTGCTGCCACCACGCGGTCTTCACGACTGTTAATCTCTAAAAGAGCCAGACATACACGGAGTGTGACTTACCGAAGGGGTGAGCCCGTAGTGTCTGGCCCAGCGAGACTATAGGGGTATGGGATGTAAAAAAATCGTTGCGGCAAGACCACTGTCACCGATTCTCTAATTTTGAATGGTTTGGCGCCCACCGGATTCTTGTTAATGGCTGCACGCGATCATCGCTCAGGGGTACAAGACTTGGCTTGCACTGGCCCGCTTTTTTGCGCAGGCGTTTCCTCACTCATACTAGTGACAAGATCCATGCAAATAGGGAACAGCGTTTTGACCACACATGCCCTTTTTAACTTTTCACACTTTCCTGTTTGTGCAGGATACTTTAGATCTACATTTGGGATCCAGCTCTGCAGTCTTTTCTGGAATCTCTACTAGAAAGTGCATGAGGAAGACCTCGGTTGGGGTCGAAAATGTGCGAGATTCGGAGACGACTTTTCACAATAGGGAGGTTTCGCACCCTTGCGAACTGCGAAAACCGAACACGAAAATCGAGTTCGTGTTCGTATTTCGTACTTCGCCAAAATTTCGAGTTTCGCATAAAATACGAAATGGGTCATTCCATGTCAAACCACACACTTTTCCCCCGACCCCCTCCAAATTCAGTGAAATTTGCATACCTGGGGCACTCCCTGGGAAACCCTCAAGCACAAAGTTTCAGCTTGATCGCTTCATTTTTTAGCATTTTACGGCAATTTCAATTTTTGGCCTATTTCACGACAGTACCGGTACGTGACTCTTTTTGAATCGATTTAAAAATCGATTCAAAAAGACGGAGTCGTGTCTCTTTCACGTCTTCATACACAGATACAGCAGTAGCCATGCATGATAGGCAAATGATATAAATCATGTTATAGCTACAAAAGCGACTTACCACTGCACTGCGGTTGATCATAAAACAAAGACCGTAAACATCAGCATAATAACAGAATATTTATTGGCTTTGTCATGTTTATGTATTACAGTAGCGGTTGACCTCGTCAAACACAACAGAAAAGGGCCCTATGAAGTTTTTGGGCTCAATTTCTGTCACACCGGCCTCAGTTGGTTCCCTAACCCGCCGCACCAGGGAACGAGGCTGACTGGGGAAAACCAGCGAAAATCGAATTACCTGGAAATTCTCGAAAAACCAAGTTTCTTTCGAAATACCTTGTTTTTCTCCAACGTTCTTGCTTAAAACTAGCTAATTCGCGAAAAACCATGTTTTTCGGTACAATTACCAGGCTCTATCAAGCTTCGGCCGTAAAACCTTGTTTCTCTCCTGAATTACTAGACTGGTACCCGATCCTAACTATTTTACATCGGGCTTAAAATTGCATACAGTTGAGGTCAGAAGTTTACATACACTTTGGTAAAAAATATTCAACTCAAATTTTCAAAAGGTTTTATTGTTCTTACAAATACTTTTTTCATGGGGAATTATACTTAAGATGTCTACTTTCTTTTCTTGCTACATTCATTGATTACAGTTTCTTTATTTCAGAATTATGTAACATAATTTGTTCGATCTCAGAAATACAGTGGCTCAAAAGTTTACATACACCTAGTCAAACTCTAAAAACACAACCTCAAATCTCCGAAAAATTGATGACTGGTACCTTGCAGTCATTTTACTGGTCATTGGTCACCACATCAGTTATGTAATAACTCGGGACCTCCCCTAGCGGCTATATGAGAAGGCATTTCTATAGTGTCTCGCCCTTTCCTACAGTCAGAACTATTAGGACAAGATGGGAAAATCCAAACAGTACAGCCAAGACCTTAGAAAGCGTGTGGTTGATCTTCACAAGATAGGGTCCTCATTAGGCCACATTGCTAGCCAGTTTAGGGTACCCAGGGCTTCCGTTTATACCATCGTCAGGAAGTACAAGGACCTCAGGACCACATTGACCAAGCCAAGGAGCGAAAGAAACGGGAAACTGACCCCCAAAAACTAACAGACACTAGTGCAAATGTGAAAATCAACCACAGGTCACCCAAAAAAGCACCTCTGCAAGGATCTCCAAGATGCAGGATTGAGTGTGTCAGGATCTACGGTGAAGCGTATTCTGCATCGACATGGACTGAAGTGGTACCGCGCAAGGAAGAAGCCACTGCTCAAAGATCGGCACCAAAAATCAAGAGAGAAGTTTGGAAAGGGGCATCAATACAAAGAATCAGCATTTTGGAGGAAGGTTCTGCTGTCTGACGAAATGAAAATGGAACTTTTTGGTCATAATGACCAGAAGTACGTCTGGCGTGAACAGGGCGGGGCCTTCAACCCAAAGAACACCATCCCGACCTTCGAGTATGGTGGTGTTAGCATCATGCTTTGGGGCTGCTTTGCTGCATCCGGCACGGGAAGACTCCAGAAGATCAATGGGATCATGAAGAAAGACGATTACATCAAGATTCTTGATGACAACGTCAAGGCCTCTGCCAAATCGTTGAAGCTTGGGCTGATTGGAACAATCAATCAGTCAACAATCCTAAGCACNAAAGTATTTGTAAGAACAATAAAAGCTTTTGAAAATTTGAGTTGAATATTTTTCACCAAACTGTATGTAAACTTCTAACCTCAACTGTATGTTAGGACCAGGCGTGCCTACCGCCTTCGGGCCTCTGATTGGTCGGTGCTGGCGCAGGTGGTAAGTATACGAACTATTAACATGGAAAACCCCCCGGCGTGATTGGTGAATTTCCTGGGTCAAAGGTCACTCACCTTCTATCTGCATTATGGTACGTCAGCCGTATTGAGAATCGAATAAATTTACACAATTTACATAAAATTTTTAAGTGACGTCACTGTCAGAATTCCTCCACAAATAGCGGCCAAGACTGATCCTAGCATTCAAAAGTGACATCATCGGTAGGTCCAGGTACTAGTCTACTGAATTTCCTAGTTTTTCATGTACAAATGGCTTGCCATATGAGGCAGCCATCTCTATTTAGCTCGATGTTCGAGAAGGATGACGGGAACGACAACAGCCTGTCAACACCATGTTAAAGCTGACGTGAACGAACAAAAAGCCCCCATGCGACGAGCAAGAGAATTGCAAACACCCTGCAAACATCTCAGGCTCAGAACATGATAGACCCCACGAGGTCGGGAGGGCGCCACCTTATTTGTCTTCGAGCTTTCGAGGTGTCAAGATCCTCTGGTGAGCTCGTGCTGAACATTTTTCTGAAAGAAACAATTTTGACCCAGCCGGGAATCGAACCTGCGCCTTGTTATCTCTGTTCCGATTCTAGGACAATTGCTCCCCCCCCCNTATGCGAGTTTCACCATTCACACTATTCACAAATTATCTGTTCCATCGTCTTCCCCATTCGGCCACCGAACTTGCTGGAAGACTTCTCACGTTTTCTCTTATTCGTAGTATTATTACGTAAGTCAAAGGCCAACGTCTATGACAAACGCAAATCATGTATTTGTCAGCTGGCTCGTTGGCCGAGTGGATAGAGTGGTAAATTACATGTACAAATCAGAAGGTCGACGGTCCGAATCCCGTCCAAATGATTACAAATTTTTTTCTTTGAGAAGTGTAAGAGGTATCCGGAGATGTTAGAGCTCTCTTGCCTCGAGGCAAATAAGGTGGCGTCCTCCTAATGTCGTGGGGTCTAGCATGTTCTGAGCCTTCGTTTGAGGCGTTTGCAGGGCGTTTGCAATTCTCTTGCTCGTCGCATGGGGCTTTTTGTTCATTCACGCCAGCCTGTTAACAGCCAGCTCACGTGGTATAACAGGCGATTAGGTAGAACTGCATATTTGCTGGTTCAGATTAACAGGAATGTTAACAGATCTGTTACACTAACACCTAACAATACTTACACCGAACTCTGACCTCACCTATTGAATTTGGCCGCAGTGACACCTATTGGTGAACTGACTGTCAGCGCCCATTGAAAAAGAGATTATCGATTGTTGCCAATACGTTGAGCTTCTTTTCGATATTTGCGAGTTCGCGGATCTGCTTTTGCAAGCATTGTGTTCCAAATAAAATACCGTACACTGGGTGACTTTAAAGTTCTGAGTTGGTGTTAGTGTTGGTGTCGGTGTTGGTGTTAATCTGCAGCTCCAAACACCGGGTGTTGAGTCAACACCGGTGTTACACCAGAGTTAACAAGCAGTGTTAACTTAACACCTGGTGTCAACCCCATGGGGAATCCCCACCTCACAATTAGCCATTTTGACAGGATTTGTCCAGAGAAGAAAGAGCAGAAGGTAGTTTTTTCCAAAACCAGAGGCGAGAATTGTTCAAAAGACCGTCCATTCCTAACATGATTCACTTTGGTAATATTGTAAATGTCAAATCTAAAACAAAACTGGGGCCGGTTGCACAATCAGCGTTAGCACAAACGCCAGCGTTGCTCTGTTGCTCAATCGGCGTTAGGTACAGAGTGGCGTTATTTATGGCGCTAACTTTAAAGTACCTTCTCAGCCCCAGTTAAAGTGGCGTTAGTAAAATGCTGGCGTTAGCGACCAAGATCCAACATGGCCGCCAACTTTGCACTTTTTCCACTTGGTCCCCGAATTCCTCAAATACGACAATTTAATAGAACTTTCGACCACTTAGAAAGGTTCAGTGATGAAAAACTATTTAAGCGGTATCGTTTTCAAAGGGACGGAATCTTGTACATATGTGATTTGTTGCGAAATGAGCTGGAGAGGGACACAAGGAGAGCCAAGGCCCTTTCAGTTGAACTGCAAGTGCTTTTAGCACTTCGATTCTATGCAAGTGGGGCTTTCCTAGAAGCAATTGGGGACACCCTGGGAGTTGATAAATCATCTGTTTCGAGGGCTGTCCGTGACGTCAGTAATGCACTGCACAATTTGCGTGATGATTTCATTAGCTGGCCAACTACTGTCGCAGAAAGGCGTGAGATCAGGCAAGGATTCTTTGAATTTGCCGGATTTCCCCGTGTCTTGGGGTGTATAATTGATGGAACGCATGTTCGAATTATTGCTCCCAATGCACCCCTTGCCCTGGCACCACCACCACCACCACCACCACAAGAAAATGAGGAGAATCGCATGGTTGATGATGATACCCCCGGTGATGATGCAGTGGCAGTCCCCCGTGAGCCTGACATGCCCAATGATGATGATGTGCATGTGAATGATGATGATGAGCATGATGAGATGCCTGCTGCAGCTGCTGTACAAAGACGGATCCCGAATTACGAGGCATCCTTCGTGAACCGCAAGGGTTATCACAGCTTAAATGTTCAAGCAGTCTGTGACCATACTGGTAAGCTGCTTATTTTCCCCCAAATATCTCCATTCTATGACTTATTTGCAGTTAACATGGTTAACAAACTGTCCAGTGAACCAAACACATGAACATGCACTCGCTGCCATCTTTGTTTTTATGTCCGAGGTCAGCAAGGTCATGGAGGCCAATATGGAATGCCAAGTTTGCATTAATTTTTTTTTCACCCTCTGATGCCCAATACACCATCCACTAAAGTATGAATTCTGGGGCTGTTGTTGTTACATGTTAGCAATGTGATTGGACTTGTTTGAGGGATTTATAATATATATAAATTTTTTTTCAGGCAAATTCACCAATATTGTAGCAAGGTGGCCCGGTGCAACCCATGACAGCTATATATTTCGCCATTCTGCCCTGAACAACCATCTGTTGGAAGTTAACCCGAGAGGACAAGAGGGTATTATACTTGGTGACAGTGGATACCCATGTCAACCCTTTTTGATGACCCCATATCCAAACCCAGCCACACCCCAGCAGCAACATTTCAATCGATCACTATGTGGAACACGTGTGAAGATCGAACACGCTTTCGGTGTTCTCAAGCGTCGTTTCCATGTACTTCATGGTGAGGTAAGAATGCAGCCCAACAAGGTCATCAAGATTATATCTGCATGCACAGTTCTGCATAACATCGCAGTCATGAGAGGTGAAAGGGAACCAGCAGAAGACGAAAGCGACAACAGTGATCTGGAGAACATGGAAGATGAAAGCGACAGCGATGATGATGATGATGATGACTATAATGGACCTGAAAATGGTCGCCTTTATCGCGATCATCTTGCTGCTAGATACTTCTAAACTCCTTTTCTAACTGTTCTCAATTATTGAGAACTACGGGTACCGGTATATTCATTATGAAATGAACAACAAGGAACACAAACTGTTTGTCTCTCTACTCTCTTCTTATAATTCAATTAAACAACATCATAAAAATGTAGTGTGGCTGACAGCACTTATAGTTCAATGTACTTTGAAAATACTTCCACATCCCTTTTCTCCTTCAACACCTGAAATGATAAAAGAAGAATTTTATGTCACTTTTTGCGCGTTCCGNACATGGAGGTCTTGCGCTGTGCGAGTTGTCTGGACATTCTTTTTGGCTGAAACATACCGGTAATAACACGGAATAATAATACAATCTCATGTAACTGTCAAGTTTATCACAGAATTGTGAATTGCCAATTTCACTGATGAAATTCATCTATTTTTGGAGGGGAATTATTTGATTTCAAAATGTGTTTTTCATGCACCAAATACATGTAGGTCTGCATCTTTATAAAATGCTGTAGGCCTATCCTCATACATGCACTTGATTTCAGCCCAAATCCTCCATGCTGACTGTACAATTATGCTTACTTACCAGCTGATTTGAATTTTGGTGCCTTTCCTGATGCAGCACTAGGTCTTGGCTGAATAGGTCTTGGCAGATTGATTTCAAACTCCTCTGCAAATTGAAATTGAAATTGAAATTTATGATATTGCAACCAAGTCAATTTTAATTTTGATGTTCCATCATGCCAAGTAGTCATGTCAAGTACATGCAACATGTAAAATGATGAAGTTGCTTGAGATCTACTTAATAGCATACCTAATTCATCAACAACAATAGTGGTAGCGGTACATGTACTCTCAGTAACCAGTGGCTGAGTACAAATACCGGTAGCTAGAGCCCTACTTCTTGTACCAGTATTCTGAAAATCTGCAATGAAATTGTAGAAAAATGTTCATCAGGACCTTGAATTGACATGATTGAAGCAACAACAGGTCATGCCTGGTTAGATTGTGGAGTAAGCAGCTATCATATTTTGGATGACATACGAAAGACTCACATGCTTAAGTGCAAATTAGCTCGATAAGTTTGATATTAGTTAAAAGTCATGAAAATTGAATGCCAGTGATCACAATAAGTAAGTGATCATCATCTGCCAAGGTGCTTGGAACCTTTGTAATTTTATAAGTGAATTAGTATACCATTAGCTGTGTGTCAGTGAGTGATTTAAAATGACTGTGATCTATGTATATTTATTAATATTGCCTGTGATAGAATAAATACCGGTATCTAATTGAACTGGTAATCCTGAAGTGACTGTTGTTCCATCTTCATTTCTTGAGTCTCCACACTGCAAAAAGTGAGAACACCTAGAACGTGTTCAGAACACCAGAAAAACGCGTTCTGAACATATGCTGAACACGTGTTGTAAGTGAAATTTGCATTT
>NMRB01005616.1:2553-14207 GCA_002633025.1 Notospermus geniculatus
AAAAAATCTCAACGTCGCGCCCTGCGCACAAATATACTGCTGCCAAATGAAAAGAAACCACTGAAGTGCGATGCCTGATGGACGAGAAAAGTCTTCCCAAAATTTTCATATTTTGGCCTAAACACGCCTACGCTTTTCGAAATACGCGGGCTATAAAAGTAACCTCCTTATTGTCATTAAAATAGGCCTATGCGCACGGACGCACCGGGTGTACAAAAGCATTGTGCTGGACAATAAGTATTTTTTGAAAGAGTGTAGGTTTTGGCAACGAACCATGATCAGCTTGTCCTTGACGCCTAATTTTATTAACAATACATGGTTATTCATAAATAAGACGGTTCAACCTTCGACCGCCGCACTAAAACGGCGCTGTATGTTTCCACTACCGCCCCCTTAAGAGATCACACGCTAACGATAAAATTTACGTTAACGATATTTTTTGTACATGAAACACATGCAAGAAATAGCGTTAACGTAAACGTTATCGTTAGCGTGTGATCTCTTAAACTCTGTATTTTCTGATGAATTCGTCAACACTAAAATCTTCTACAGGTTAATTTTCGGACGAATCTGCACGAAAACCAAAATATGCATCTGCTTCTACGCGCCACAGGTCGACGAATGGTCCTCTTCAATGGACTTAGTTCCTCCAGCGATTTGGCCTGGCGAAAGCGTCGCCGACAGCCTGGCGGATTTTCTATGCGTCCTCTGTATCGGTACTGCTAGCGGGCCGCTATCTGTCGGGGTTTCTATGCGCTCACTATCGACAAGTGGCCGCATAGAACCTCCGCTAAGGCTCCGTTCACTATCGACCGACCCCGCTAGTCACTACCGCTGAAAGGGTAAATGTCGTCCTGGGTATATACAAAGATTACCCAGGATCTCAATCTTAACTAAAACAATACCCTGGGTGTACTTTCGGTAGTCGAACATCACCCAGCATTGTAGTATGACACCTGGGTTCGAGGTTGTCTCGCCCGTGGTCACGTGACCGCCTGTAGAATGTCATGAACAGCTCCATTCAACAAGTACAGCGGAGCGAGACCGCGAGATTCCAAGGGATTTCTAAATAGGACACGTTCCTAGGCACAGATTGCGGAAGCTGGGTGATGTTCGGCTACCGAAACTACACCCAGGGTATTGTTTTAGTGAAGATTGAGATCCTGGGTAATCTTTGTATATACCCAGGACGACATTTACCGTTTCAGCGTCACTAGCGGAGTTTCTATGCGGCCACCTGTTAGACATGAACACTTCAACTGCGCACAGGGTCGGTTTTGATTTGTTGCTATGCGAAACTATGCCATTACGAACGTAATGAATGCCTAACAAGAGCTCCAGAGCTATCGTTAGATTTGAGGGCTCGTTGAGGCATTTCGTTATTACCGATAGCTTCGGGAACAGCCATCTCTTCGTTGAAGGCCGGACGAGAGCATAACGTGTTCGTTACGCCAACGATAGCTTCAGGAACGTGGGCCCTGGCCACCTTCTGCCGAGCAGCGAATTTTTCGCCCAACCCACATATCCATATTAATCAGTGGGACTCGAACCCACGTCACTACATATCTGGATTCAATGTCTGATTTCTTAACCAGTGCGCCACGGGATGTTCAATAATATTTTCGACCAATCAGAATGTTTGAAATTATACATGTATCTGGAAGGCTTCCTTTACATAGAAGTATACGGTATAACACAACGCCGGTTAACAAAGGATTCACAACCGCGAAGCCATTGTTAACCGGCGTTTTCGTATACCATACTTCTGTGTAAAGGAAGCCGATGGCAGGTGTAAAGTCGGTGAGTGTTTCTGAAGCTCAGTGTTCCCCAACAATAGACGCAGCCTAGAACGGTTATTGTTGGGTCAGTTGCCGCTTAATCCGTCAGGAGGGAAACAATAAGAAAAACACAGAAATACGGGGAACACTGATCGACGTTACACCGGGTTTACATAGAGGTATACGGTACAGGGACACGCGGGCGAACATTGGCCTAATAAAAGGTTCATGACCATGAAACCTTTGTTCGTAAGGGTGTCCGTATACCGTATACCTCTATGTAAACCCGGCCTAATGGGTATGCAGGTTGGAAAAAAACTGGATAGTTCCCCAATACCGCTCAGAATGTATGAAATCGCCATGACTGGGAGCGGATATCAGGGGGCGGATTCCTGGCCAAGTTCACGCGGGTACAACTGATATTCACGAATGAAGAGCATGGGTATGGTAGGCGTGGAGAATAGGCCCTTGTCCGCTACCTCAGAATGATGAAAGAGAGTTTTCGCAAAGCCCCCGAAACGCCAACGCGAACGCCAATCCCATTGTTCGATGGCACGAAGAGAGCACCGAACAAAAGGATAGACGTTCGCGTTGGGGTTTCGGGGGCTTTGCGAAAACTCGCTAATTATAGATTTGTATACGCCCGTGTAGTATTTTTATTGCCCACGTTTGCCAGTGCCTTCCAACAAAAGACTGGCGGAATAAGCTGCGCATTACAATGGGGGAGGCGCTGATATACACGTCTCTCTGTTCTGGAATGTCTGCCAAACAACAAACCGGACACTCTCATCTATTATCAGTCATTAAACCGGGTCCGAGACAGTTTTTCGCACAACACTTTCAAACATCACACCAGCAGATACATGTAAACCAAGCAATTGATCCTACAACCAGTTGCCATAAAAATGTAGGCCTATAAGGCTAGGGTCACCTTTTAGTACCGAATTAATGATTTTGTTGCTAGTGACATAATCTGTACGAAGAAAACGGTGCTAATTCCTTAACGATGATATGACTGAGTGATTTTCTGCAGAGGAGACTTCCGTCCCTGGCACATTATTCTTTCATAAAGCCAGTAGTTTTCTGTTACACCTGCGGAAAAATTATTAGTGCATCGTTGGCTCTTGGCCCAGATATAGAGAAAACTGGAAAATCACCTCTCCAGAATGGGTTCCGATTTCCCAAGCAGGTTGGTTAGAGGTCGAATAAGAATTATTAGCGAAGTTTATGAAAATTAAACCATCCCCTGCGGAGGAGGTTACGCCCAAAGTTTATGGCACTTGCACTCAGAGGCAAATTTACCTCCATTTATCTCCATTCTGGAATGAAATTCCATGTTTCTGACAGTTTCACGTGAAAGGCGATATTGGCCCGGCATATTGGTGCTACATAACAACGACCCATTATTTCGGTGGAAGCAGTTTTACACCAACGCCACCTGGATTTGTTACAGCACTCCATGTAAAGTGGCCCTATGAATCAAATCTGCACTGAGGTTCCATTGATGTGATCACCACATTTTATTCTCTTTATAGGTAGACAACACATATTATCAGTTAAAAGGATCATGGAACCTCGTTTAGTCCATGGGCTAGGGGGGTTCCCGTGTGCATAAGATGTACCCTAAGTTACTCTACTGTTTCTGAGAGGGGAGTATCCATATTATAAGAAAATCTTGGGTAGACTTTCTCAAACCCGGCAGCAAGTGAGAAAGAGACCCCTAAAGTTAGGGTACTGGAAATTAAAAAGGGGTCAAAAATATGATATCATCAGATGATATCAATATTGGTGTCAAAATGTAGGTCTGTGCGTGTACTTCAAGGAAATATGCATCCCAAAGCCAGATCAGGCCCTTGTTCCCCTACAAAAGGGGCTACAAAAGGGAAAATCCCAACTTTGACCCCTTGCCATTGGCTCCAGAGGCAACTTCAGCCGATAAAAGTTGATGAGTTCCACTCAGATAAGTAATACCTACATTTTGATACCCATCTTGACACCATGATCTATTCGGGTATACACAGACCCCTTTTTCGACCCTTTTTTACATGTTTTGACCCTTAAGGACCTTAGGCCAAACTAACCATGTCAAGATGGGTATCAAAATGTAGGTATTACTTATCTGAGTAGAACTGATCAACGTTTATTGGCTGAAGTTGCCTCTGAGGCCAATGGCAAGGGGTCAAAGTTGGGATTTTCCCTTTTTTAACCCCTTTTGTAGGGGCTTACGGGCCAAATCTGACTTTGGGGTGCGTATTTTCTTGAAGTACCCTCACAGACCTACATTTTGACACCAATATTGATATGATCTGATGATATCATATTTTTGACCCCTTTTTATTTCCAGTACCCTTACTTTAGGGGTCTCTTTCTCACTTGCTGCCGAGTTTGAGAAAGTCTACCGAAGATTTTCTTATAACATGGATACTCCCCTCTCAGAAACAGTAGAGTAACTTAGGGTACATCTTATGCACGCGGGAACACCCCTAGCCCATGCATTAGTTGGAGATTTAAGATCGAGGTTATCAAAGGGAGTGGTCTCCCACATTCATGCCACGCTACTAAAATCTGCATCCACCCTTGGGTAAACTGTTACCCTGGGTACTTAATTAACATGTGGTCTCTCAAATCCAATCGAAAAATTCTTTTTTGTGGCACTGATGTAAAGGGAACTGAGGTGGTCTAATATTTTTCCAGAGCTGGAAATACACGTACCCGTGTACAGAAACGTATTGGTATGGCCACCAACAACTACATCCACCCCTTTCACTTTCTTCGCAATCTCCAGATCCACTTGAAATCCGCTGTGACCAACTGCTATAATCTTATTGACACCCTCGTCCTTCATTCTGTCCACTTCTTTCTGAATCGAGGTCACCTCGTCGTCAAATTTCAAATTTCCTAAAAAGAAATATAATTTAAATCTCAAAAGGGAAGTGATGGTTAAAAGTAGGTTTTGACATACAGGCCTCCCCCTTGAATATCGTACGCAAAGTTGCTTTTTGGACTCTTCCCCTTCACTCAGCTATATCTTCAGTTCGAATGTACAGTGGTGTGAATTAATATTCGAACAGAGGGAATTCAGCTTTTCATTAAAGGCAAAATTTGTCGCTTCGGCATTCCAATATCTATATCAAAAGTATTTGAAGTCAGTCCTAGATATGCACTCCTCTAGTCTGATATGTTTTCGCCGAATTCAGATGCTGGATATCACGAGAGTGGTGAAAATATCGAAATTTCACATTTCTTGAGATTTGCTATTATCAACATTTTGTCTGGATATTTTGTAGACTTTTTTCTCTTGCAACATGTTGAATGAGGGTACCATCTGGCGCTGTTTGGATGCTGATATTGATTCGCAAATAGCAGGGATTCAACTTATCATGTTCTTGAGATTTCCCACGATTTTGATATTTTGCCATATTTATGAAGTGACTTGATCAAAAGTGATTTTTTTTGCTGGAATTGATGTAGGATATGGTTGTCTATTTGATCCAATTTCATCTTACACATGTTACAGTTGGCGAGCGATACAAAGATTTCTGGAAAATCTCAAAATTGTTAGTGGAAAATATAAAAGACATCAAACTTGAATCTCAGGTGTATGAATGTCAACTTCTGTTTCCAAACGCTCTCAGGTAATACCCCCATTCAACATGTTGTTGCAAGGGGAAAACATTCCACAAAATATCCAGACAAAATGGTGATAACAGCAAATCTCAAGAAATATGTCAAATTTCGATATTTTCGCAATTCTCGTGATATGCAGTATGTGAATTCAGCGAAAACATATCAGACTAGAGGAGTGCATTCTAGGACTGACTTTTGATATAGATACTGGAATACAGAAGCGGCAAATTTTGCCTTTAATGAAAAGCAGAATTCCCTCTGTTCGAATATTAATTCACACCACTGTATAGAACTTAAAAACATTGCACCACGGGCCGATTACAAAATATTTTAGATGACGTCACCATCGGTGTCACAGATTGGTTCACCTTGCCAGTTGCCGACATCCAAAAATGTCAAATGGTTTGGATTGTCGTTACCTCCACCACCTTGGTCGTCATCAGTGATGTCGCCAGGGTATTACAGCTGAACTGCATGCCAAAAACTGCAGATTCAAGCTTTGACATGTTTGAAAAAGATCCCACACAAACACCACCGTGGTGATCAAGAGAAATACAAACGACCAAAAGGCACTTTCAAAGTACCCCCAGAACATGATAGACTACCAGCCTATTTGGTGGCGCCACTGTATTCAGCCTGAGTCTGTCAAGTGATGTCTGTAGATCTATTAAGGCATTAGGTTATTTCGGAACCAGGGTCCATATTCATAAACATACTGGGGCCATAAGCACAGAACATCTTAAGTGAAAATTTCCCTTAATCTATTGTACCAAACAATAGATAAGGGTAATTTTTCACTTCAGATGTTTTGTGCTTACGGCCCCTGGGCCCATATTCATAAAACTACCTAAGTCTGAGTGTGACACAATCCTGGCATGAGGTCATCTATCTACATAATCTATGATGCAACGTGGCTCGGAGGAACAGCCAGGGACTGTCAAGCATATCGGTACTGGTAAGTAGGCTATATGTCATGCCACAGGCGGAAGCTTGGGAGCGCAAGATGTTGCACCTATTTGAGTTCTACGGGGCTCCTCATGTGACTGACTTGCCTACTGGACGGTGATGTTTGGATGGAAGTGACGTGTGGATGTCCAGGACATAATCTTGTCCAAAAAGTAATAAAACGAAAACAAAAACAAAAAAATCCTCACCTGGGTTTGAAATTTCCGTGGTTTCCCGAGTCGTGTAGCCGATAATCCCGATTTTCTGGCCGCCTACCGTTTTGACGACTGATTTCTGGAACTTGCCCGCTATCGATGGTTCTGAACTTGTGTCAATATTGCAGCTGAGTATTGGGAATGTGACATTCTCTAGAAAGGGCAGAAGGCCGTCGACTCCGAGGTCAAACTCGTGATTACCGAGAGCCTGCAAAAAGTGAAAGAAGGAAAGTGTTGATTGAAAATTCTTCTCGTCAGTTTGCAATGGGGCTTTGTTTTTTCCAACATTAGATAGGGGCCTATGGGCGTTACTATTAGGGTGCCTCAGATGTTTTTTTGGCATTCGGTATTGGTGTCAATAAAACTAAGACACAAGACCAAAGACCCTATGAAACAAAGATCCAACTAGGCCTATAAAACTGAGGCCTGGCGACATTTTACGATTGTGCACGTTCCGACCCGAACGTCTCGTCTGGCTAGTCTTGCGATAATAAGTCGTAGAGTCTCCACACTCTAGAATTACATTAGCCGACTCACGCAGGGATTTTCCCGCCAAAATATTCAATTACATGTAGCTGGTCCTCTCGGTCAGCCATGATGACTGTAATCATGTTACTATGAAACGCCCTGATTGGATATCCCAAACTTCGTGAACCGACGATCGCATGGTTGTTCGCACTATCCCACGACTGTCTACATGTACGATTCATTCTCATCAGGGCGTGGCCACATTATACGATTCGAGCCCGACGCGACAATCGCGTCGGATAATGTGGAAAAGTGGTCGTAGATAATCGTAGACACTGACAGTCGCACGCGACCCGATCGTCAGGTCGCGAAGTATGGGAAAGTTCACGACCCGATTCAATTGGGATAACCAATCAGGGCTTTTCATTTAGTCACATGATTACAGCCATCATGGCTGACTTTTGGACGGATGACCGGGAAAACCAGCTAATAGAATTTGGCGGGGAAATCCCTGCGTCAGTTGGCATATGTAATCGTATAGTGTGGACACTCTAGTCCTACGACTTATTTATCGCTACACTAGCCGGACGACGACGGCCGGGTATGAAAGGACCACGGTATGCGATCTCTTTAGGTACTTTGACTGCCGAACTAGAGATAGACTGGACCAATTCAGTCTAGTAAGACTGGGTCGTGCGACTGCCTACGACCAGTAGTAAACTTTTCCACATTCGACGCGAGTGGCCGAGGGCGTTTTAGGCACGTCGGGCTCGGGTCGTATGATGTGGCCAGGCCCCCAAAGAACCTATAACTACTATAAACTAAGAACCTTGTTAAACTAAGATCCATTGTACTAAGATCCATTGTTCCATTTCACTAAAACTCCGATAAGACACCTTGTACTATAAAACTATGACTCTAATATAAAATTAAGACACATTATGCTAAACTAAGACTTGACTAAAATTATCTGAATATCATTGTTGATTTAAAGGAGTTTTCGCCTACGGCGACATCGTGTTACAAAACTACACCCTGCTATAAGACTAAGACCCATTCTGCTGTAAACAACGACCCTCTACAGCACAATGGGTCTTAATTTTATAGAGTTAGTTTCGTCGACACCCGTTCGGTAATTGTGAACATCACCCCTTCTTGGTAAATCTTTGAAATCTACTGGAATAGGCCCTTAAAGCATGGCGCACACGAGCGACTAAATTGGGGGCGACTACCGATGCGACTACTACGTCGCATGCGATAATTACCTTTGAGGTCGATCAGTGATGTCATTCGCGACATCACTGATCTTCCAATGAAGCATTTGTCGAAAACGAGTAAACAAACATTAAAAAAATAAAAATATGTTCTCGCTGATGTGGTCGCAAGGCCGGTCGCCTAGAAAATCGCTCAAAAAATCGCTCGTGTGCGCCATGCTTAAGGCAATGAAAGATTAAATATTAAAGATCATGATTCTCATTGATGCCCCTTTGTGCCCAGTAGATGCCCTGTGGTTGGGTCAGTGCCTGCAGTGGAGGAGGAATTCTCTTCTCAGCCGTGCGGCAAATGGAAGAAATGCAAAAAGAATTCCAGGGTATCCAGTGGGTGGTCGCCGAGGAAAGGCAAATTTCGCTGATGCGGCAAGACCTCCAACCACACATATTCCATCGCAATTTACGGATTGCAGTAAGTAGGCCTACGGACATTCATTTCTACTATAAACAGTGTGGTGATTCTGCCAACACAAAATTATTCTATTCGTACGCGATTTTACTCATGCATAACTAATCGTGTTCAGTATTTTTGCAGTTGTTTAGGCAAATAGAAGGGGTGACGGCTTATTTCGTAATCACCCGTCACCCCTTCCATTTACCAGATGAACTGCGAATGCGACAAGCACCATGGTATGCATCAACGACTTCGCGTACGAATAAAATAATTTTATGTTTGAATCACCACACTGATAAATTCGGCACTGGTACCAAAACAGCAAAGTGTGATTTAAAATGCCACTGTATCAGGTATGCATGAGGTTTTCTGTCTCGTGGCGGCCGACATAACCTTTGACCTTTATGCAACCTCGTTTATAGATGGACAGTCGCGATCAATGTGCAGCGTATACACAGCGCTAAATTATGATGGGGAGGTTGATCGTGATGTAGTGTATCAGGACGTTTCAATGCAAGGACGTTTGACAAGGTTGTTCAAAGTATTTAAATGATCTAAGTTATCAATAGGCAGGGAGACTCAGGGGCGGATCCAGGATTTGACGAAAGGGTGGGTGCAGATATCGGCGGCCGCCGCAGGCCCGTCTTTAGCGGCCCCCAGAAAATTTTGAAATCTATAAGCCCTAAAACGCGATTACCCGGCATTTCGGAACGCAAATCTACACACAGAAAAATATTCGTCTCCACTTGAGATAAGTGGGGTGTTAAAGCGCTTTGAAACACAAATATCTTGTATTTGAGATAATAATATATCGAATCGAGAAAGCATCAGCTGTCTAATGACTAAACTTGTTGTATCTGTGACACTACCTGAGACAAATGGCGTGATAAGCCTTCCGATATTAATATCGAACCAAGATATTGGTCATCGCAAATAAACTGGATCAGTGCGGGCCACCAATTCGACCTGACGAGATAACAATGTTTTAAAATTTAAATTTAATACAGAAACGCTGATTCACGAAAGTAAACTCATACATGTAAGAATATTGATAAACTATGGTTTGAAATCAGAGACACACATTTTAGGCTGTAGTGTGGTAGGCTAATGTCAATATCGCTCCCGTTAGATTTTAATGTACAAATTGATATAGCGGTTGATTCTGAATCCATTTTTGTAAGGTATTCAAAAAGGGACGGTAACAAATTTTCAGACTTTATTTAAGGGGTCAAATCCAAGATGGCCGCCAATACCTATAGGACTCCATAACTCTGCAACCAATTCAGCCAGGAGGCTGATGTTGATGTTGGTGTCTAGACATTGGTTTTTGGGGTCAAGCTATCCATTGCAGCCATTGGTTTCAATGTAAGATAGGCCCATTGCAGTGATATCCAAGATGGCCGCCGATACCAAAATTGCCTTATAACTTGGCAACTAATTCACCTAGATGACCGATATTGGTGTCAAAACCTCGGTTTGGGGGGTCAAGCTATCCATTCAGACTAAGAGCTACCTCCTGAAATGAGCCCATTCCTGAGAAATTCAAGATGGCGAGACAGTAAAATGGTATCTGATGCCTACATGTATATTGCTGTGTAGATCTGTGACAAATTCACCCAAACGAATGATAATGGTGTTTAATCCTTATTTTTTCTGTTTTCGGGAATCTAATATGGAAACAACTATTACCGGTATCTTCATTGTTTCTCTTTTGTCAAGGTCGTGTCAAGTATCAGCATAATTCTTAAATCTATCTCTTCTTCATTTTTCAGACTGTGGTTCATCATGAGCATGAGCTGTTTTCATCAGTAGGTTTAGTAGAAAGTAGACTGTAGATAGCTTGTAGATAGCAATTCGAAATCAACACGGCAGATGACATCAGCTAGATGTGTCATATGCAAGGAGAGAGACACTTCCAGTCGCTTTGTGACTAATCCAAGCCTTGATATGATCACTCCAATCAAGGACTACGCCGTAGAACGAGTTGAACTAGGTGAAAATCAACTAAAGCCTCTAGTCGATTACATGACAAGCTTATCTGAAGCTGAACTCAGTCATGTTCGGTATCATTCAAACTCTAGAAAAACGGTTGTTAACAAACAGCTGACTGAAAGAGCAGCAGAACGGTCATGTTCCCCTCTTGACATGACTGCCCCGCGTAAAGTTGGACGACCGTCTTCCTCCGGTGATCGAAGTCAAATTCAGAGGACGAGCAGTTCAAAACCAAAGGGAAAAGTTTGTGTCTTTTCACCATGTTCGTATGAGGGTAAGGAGGACCTTCACATAGTAAGAACTGATAACAGAGGAAAACCTTTTCTCAAGATACAGCAGAATACAGTACAACTGATGATCACATCAGAACGTGTTTATCCGGTCTTCATGAACCGGAGACGCTCATGCGCAAGAGAAATATTATCACAGAAGTTGTATGCTATTAGCAGACTGGGCCGTCACGCGGTACCGTGATGGAAACGTACACGTGACTTTGTCGCGCCCAACCGCGCAATGACTCTACAAAATACAATATTTGTTTCGGCAGAAAACACCTACAATCCTGCGTGGAGGGGACGGAAACTTCTCACCATAAATTTATACAATTTTTGTCAATAAACAAGCAAGAGTTCACTGTGTCATACTCACGTTTAAAGATTTTACAGGCAATTTTCGACCGAAATTTACCTCGACAGCCGTAATGGCAGGCCTGCCATGCCTACCTGCATTATATGCCATTTTCGGCGCCATAAACGCCTGCAAAGCCTGAAATTCAGTTCAGGTATGTAGATAAGATGATAGAGATTGCATTTGGACAGGTCATTTCAAAATGACGCTTTTTTTAAACGATTGACGCTTTTTTGAAATTAGACGTGCTAAAGTCTCTTATCTTCGGGTGGCCTCGGTTAGCCGCGATTGTTGTTGTAATCTTCACAAGTAAACCATTGTAAAACGTTGACTTCAA
>NMRB01005619.1:0-18155 GCA_002633025.1 Notospermus geniculatus
GTCCCAAAAATGGCATGAAACTTTGATATGGGCGTACACATGGATTTACGGCCTATTGTAAGTTCATGCTAAATAGGTATAAAGGGGAAGGGCCTGGCGCCTTATTTCCAGTTGTTACCGCTTGGTGTCAGCAGCGCATGGGACCTCACAGCTCATTAAAATTGAGAATAAAATCCTCTTCAAACGGTCGTGTCAGTATAATTCCTCCAAGAATAAACACATCTCATATGTGGTTGGAAGTCGCATTGAGAACAGAGTTGAGTATGATGGACTCATTGTTACATTTAACGAAATTATATTCAGGAGTCCCTACATATTCTGGAATCCGATTTGAATACAAGTTCAGTGTGAACATAGCATTACTTATGGCAGAATGTACGAAGGACCTTGGAGGAAGGAATTATACTCACAGTAGAATTCCTCCAAGGAAGGACACACTACTTCGTGTATTTAAAAAAAAAACATGCAGTGACTATGATAAGCATCAATGTAAACAAGCGTTGATATGTTTCTAATACTGTTTTTCATGCACATTTGGCACCAAATTCACTAAAACCATTCGATAGGTACGTGTGAAAGCAAGAATGTGGCACACAAAACAAGAATGGAAGACAAGAAAAACCCCAACACACTTTTTTTATCTTTTTACTTTTTGTAAAAAATTATAACCCCAAGTTATATTTTACACTGATTTTTTTCAGTTAATGAAGGTTGCCATGGAATAGGTAGTTCACCACATATATCATGTTTTAAATGGCACCATAGGCTTGTCGATAACGCAATACATTTCAACCACAATGAAAATATCTTTTGGTCCCATGGGGTAAAAAAATTGTCATTTCTTTCAAAAACTATCATTATCGCTCTAAGTTGAGCTAGCTACCTTTAATTATTTTTTTTTGTTTTTATAAAAATTTACATTTGGTACACATTTTCATTAATCATGAATTAACATTCACATTTATGGCGGTTTAACCACTTTACTATTTGTGAGGCGGTCTAGGAAAACCTGTCGGATGTCGCATTTGAGGAAAGTGTTACCTAATGGCCTTGGTGAACCCGCACATTTCAATACGGTAGCTGAAATGTAGTATGTAACAGGTTAATAGTAGCAGATGAATGCACAGGCAATCTGACAGCCCTTGTTGATCATTCAGCAACGGGTTTTCCTAGACCACCACACATTTATAGTACGTTTAAGTCATCTGGAGCTCGATGGGCGGACCTTCGGCTGTCAGACAGACCTTGGTATTGTTGGTGAAGTCTGGCTATTGACATATACATTTTATTGACATGACACTTCCAGCCAATCCCATGCCTATGCCTGTGTTCAAGGTCTAGTTGTATGTTCAATTTCAAACCAAGGTTCAGCTGGTTAGAAAACAATGTGCGTTGGACCGTTTAGAGTAAACCCTAAGTTCATTGTGGTCTGGTTACTAAGGGTTTGATTGACATACGCCCATCGAGCTCCAGATGACTCAAACGTACTATAGTGCTTTTTGCATCATATTCACTACGCTACCGTTATCTGCGTCACCATCACCGAGCAAAGACACAACATAGTGTATTTAAGAAGACGACTTTAGTGCATTACCGTACACACGCGATGCCATGGTAGCGTCATGATGTCATGGCCAGGAATACCAGTCTATCGCATTGAACGTGACCGGTCATGGACTGGTATATCGCTCTATGGTAGCAAAATGGTTAAAATCTGCTGAAAGACCCCCACTAGGCAATATTGAAAATGTTAACGCATGACAAATGAATAAACAAAATAATGCCATATATTATTATTTTAGAAACAACGATATCATGACTTTCTGCTATAATAAACTTGGTCTCCCTCTTCATCCGATTCGTCATGATATTCATTATTGAGTAAAGATTTTTTAGAATTAATCGAATTTGGTTCATCGTCGTAATATTCTCGAACCGAGCGTCGCACGTGCTCAGTGTGTAGACGGCTGTATTTTCTGTTGTGAATCCTCCTCATGATGATTAGGACGGCCACGGTGACGAGCACAACCAGAAGAGCTGAAGCTAAAAGCAAAGAACAGGATTAGATTTTGTTCCGAGTTGGGAATTTTAGGAAGTTTAGGCCACAATTATTTTATTTGTTGTTTTACGGATTTTCCCCCTGGAAACCCCTGACAGGAGGGAGGAAAATAAAGTAAAAATAACTTTTTCATTTGGTTTTCGCGGAAACCTTGACAGGAGGGTGGAAAATAAATATAAAAATAATTGTAATTATTTGATTATTTTTATTATATTTGTCAAAGCATGTAACAGGCGGCTATGAAAAAAATAAAAATGTACAAAAATGTAATAAAATTGACTCAATGAATGGGAACGAGAATGATTGTTGCAACCGCTGTGAATTATTTTCGTCAGGCAAGGTTCGTCCAGCATGTCGACGGTAGAAAAATAAAGCTTTTTTTCCCATTATTTTTATTTTTATTGATCGGATAATCAGTTTTTGGGCGGCGGCAAAAAAATAATGTCATTTTTTCAATTATTTTTATTTTCCAAAATCGGAAAAATGAAATGGTCCATGGACCATGTGCTCACCGGGTTGGACAAAATAGTCTTATGACAGAGGGAGGTACATATCAGTTATGAGCAATCTGGGTCAAGTCATTCCCGTGTAGGACTTGGATGATTTTTGGGTTAATGCCACCTGGCGACCATATTGGATGTCCGATTGGGGCCAGAACTTCACATGCACATGAAGGTCATCTGCAGGGGCCACATAGCACATTGGAACGCTTTAGGTCCAAGTCGTTCCGGAGTTACAGCACTTTGATGATTTTCAGGTTACGCCACCTGGCGGCCATATTGGATGTCCAATCGGGCCAAAACTTCACATGCACATAAAGGTCATCTGCACGGGGCCACATACATGTAGCACATTGGAGCGCTTTGGGTTAAGGCGTTCCTGAGTTACAGCACTTTGATGATTTTTGGGTTACGCCACCTGGTGGCCACGCTTTAAGTCAAATCAGGCTGAAATTTGACGTGCATGTAAAGGTCATCTAGAGGAAGGTAAATATCAAATTTGAGCACTCTGCGTCAAGCCGTTCCCGAGTAATAGCACTTATTTGATTTTCAGGTTACGCCACCTGGCGGCCATACTGGATGTCCAATCGGGCCGAAACTTGGTATTTTTAAAGGTACCCCTCCAATGCATGTCTACGCAAGATATGAAGTCGCTCGGTGAAATAATGACAAACTGTGGCAGGTTCGTCACTTTTGTCGAACTTTTACCTCTGTGACCTTGAAAAGTAGGTCAAATCAAAAACCCGTTATATATGTTATGTATCCTTATTAGCTACACCTACGATAAAAATTTGGAGATGATCTAGTCATTAGTTCAGGAGTTATTGCACTTTTTGTGTTTTTGGTTTCCGCCACCTGGTGGCCAAACTGAGAGTCGAATCGGACCGAAACTTGGTGTCGTGGGTCATCTGACCTAGGGGTATATATGTACCAAGTTTCAGATCAATAGCTTCAGCGGTTACGAAACGTGCCCTGCTAACGGACAACGACGACGACGACGGACGACGGACGCACAACCATTGTATAAGCTCACCACGGTGAGCTAAAAAGTGCGGCGGATCCGTAAAACAAGAAATAAAATAAGTGTCGCCTTATCAGGAAATAATCAACGATAGGTTTTTAAAGGATTCTTCAATCTCAAAACAAATGGTATCACAGACAGGTCATCTCAAAACCTTTTCAACAACAAACAGCATTTGCTGAGTTCGTTTGTAACTGAATGAAAAAAATTCTTTCCCAGCCAAAAAAACTGCCACCAGTTCATGGGATACGATGAAGACAAAACCATCATACTAAAATTTGAGAAGAGTATGTGTGTTTGTTGGTTTGTTTCTTCGCGATTTTCTCCAAGACTGACGAACGGATCGCTGCCAAACTTGGTATGCACATGCAGACAGACCTGGGAAGTGTCCTTACGAAACCTGAATTTTGGTATGACACATAATTTTCGAAATATAAGCGAATCAACAGTTGTTTTGTAAACAGAAGGATGATGTCTGTAAACATTGCCCTCACAGCCAATCAGAATGGAGGAAATGAGTTTTTGTAAACAAAGATTCGTCCCCTTTTGCATTCAAATTTTTTGGCTGACACATCGCTTTAAAGCACCACAGTATTGCCACTTTTTGTCGACAGCCGGCGCCACCAGTACCCATTCTCCAATACTGTAGTTAAGCCTTTCGCCCCAGTGTTGGAGAATGTATGATTACACTACAGTGCACGTAATAGCATGCGTAGTTTACCAAGTCGTCAATAGAGGTCTCCCTTAACGCGGGTAAGTGTAAGGCAGGATTGGGAAGCAATACTGTGGTCCTTTAAGGAAAATAACAATGCTGTTTACGTCACGATGTCATCGAGATTTCCGTCGCTTCATCCATGACGTTGGCAACGTCATGTGACGAAATTACGTCATTACGCCACTCAACAGGTATGACATCATTACGTCCCCAAGTGCTCACATGAATTTAGCAGTTCCCCACACACACAAAACGGCTTTTGCCTAGTTTAAAGAAATCCATCAGAGGGCCTATTTCTTTCATCTGCTTTACCCCTTTACACAGCATCCAATAACATGCTGAATAAATGTTGAAAAGTACCATCACCAGACGTGTATGATCATTCTTGATGTTAAGTTGAAACAAAAGGCCTTTTTACAAGGTGCCGGTGCGTTCCGGATCGAGACTGTAAAAGCGAAACAACTGACCTCCACCTTCCTCGGGCCAGTTCAGTTTGCCACACGAGTCTCGGGAAGGTGGAGGTAGGTGCAGGAGGCCAGTTATTCTCTCATGTAAAAGCGAACCCGCCTCGTGCGGGATTGAGCACGCTCCGCGAGTGACACCACTCGTGTAGGCCTACCTGCTGTAAGTTACCTGTGAAGAAATCACACGCGTGATCTCTCAGGCACTGCTCATGCTGTTAGGAACATAGTTTATCGATTTTTAGTGATTATTTCCGGGATATTTTTTAGTTACGATAACTGTAAATGTTGATACATGCCATCTAGTGGCATGCATTTGAACAAACCGACCTCGAACTAGATCGAGGCGAGTTACTGAACCTGCATCGTGTAAAAGCGATCAATCCATCCTGAACCGAACCCGCCCGAGGAGGGCGGAGGTAGGTTTCCTCGAACCAGCACCGTGTAAAAAGGCCCAAAATGTACAGTATGCCCTTTAGTTGTGCAAAATTTGCAAAAGTTGTCATGTTGCAAATGGTTATGGTTGTAATGAGAAAACGTGCACTTATTGATGATGTCTCGCCACTGGAAAGAGATACAGCCGGGATCCATGTACAATCATAACCATACAGAAAAATCAGGCCATCACCAGAACCTTGGAAACCTTCGAAAGAATGTGATATGAGTGCAAATGATACATACTTTGGTCGCAGAGTTATGCCGGAGTGGGGGGCGGTTCTGTAGGCCTACTAACCCACTGGCGTAGCCTTACATCATGTAATATAATAGAAACCTGCATCCACCCATACCACAATTTCAGTACACAGAGCCAACCCCAAATTCCCCAGAACTAATCGAAGGACACGGCCTGACCAAGTGATATGGATGGTAATAGCAAAATGGGTCCACTCCGGCATAACTCCACGACCACAGTATATTTGAAAAGAATACATGCAGATAATTCACGGAAATAATTATATACTTGCCATTGAAATGATAAACATTGATAGACAGGTAACGCAGGAATACATCATGGCGGAGAGAAAGGAAAGAAGTATTGGGTTAGTAGAAACTAGATCTAGTATAGAGTTTAAAGCCTCACAGTATTGAATTTTACGACTTTTTTAAAGTGTTATGACTGTGCAGGTAGAGGTCTCATAGCCTCGTGATGGTCCCCAAAATGCTTGCCTGATACGTACTTCAAAGAATCAAGGCCTAGTTTTCAGCACACAACGAAAAAACTGCAGGCAGCGCTCTAATGCATTCAGGTAGAGTGTAGTGCATTTTACACTACACTAACGTCGGAGGACGTAAGCAATTTCTGAATTCAATACAGTGTGGCTTTAAGGAACTGAAATAGAGCTGGAGGTCACTGCAATCTTGTGTTCAATATTAGCCGTGGTTACACTACATAAAATCCCTGTTTTTTTTGCGGTCACACCTATGAATTGCCGGGCTTCAAGAAACCCGTGTCTGAAAAAGACGGGTTTTTGAGACACGGCAATCTCGCCGTGCTTTTCGAGATCCCCGTGTTTTCGTTAGTTCTTCGCACAGCGACAGATGGCGCAGCCATTAAGTGACATCACTTTTGCGCCTCCGACAATGTGTGCCAATTCAAAAATGACCGAAGAGTNTGTAGTGTAACCACGGCTATAGTCTGTCTATTGTGAAATCTGACTCACTCAGTCAGATTTCACAATAGACAGACAATACTGAAATTGACAAACATATTTCTTCTCAACCTGCCAAGCTCAGAGCGACTTATTCTGGGTTTTGCTGTGACGGGTCAGAAATATGGAAAACTGCCACTCACCTGCAACGGTTACAAATATGATAGGGGCTGAACCGAGTATGAAGTAATCCTCTCTGAGCTCAAAGATCAGGTCGTATGCACCGCGATCTACTCTTACATGTGCTGACTGAAATAAAAAGCAAAAGAAGGCGTTTAATTTATTCCGCCACATCACACAGCGATTTCTGTCTTTAAGTTTCATCTTCTGTCTGTCACCAGATAGATTAGCTCTCCATATCAAACTTTCCTATCCACTCGTATCAATGATTTAAGTCCCAGGGTCCATATTCATATAGTCCGGCAACATCTGAGCGCGACCCAATGGAATGTGGAAGTCATGTAATGTGACAGAGCTTTGCGGGTTGTAATCATGCCTGTTGACGATTTGTGGTCATTCCCCGATTGTTCACGCTGTGCACCGGTTATTCAAGAGCTGCGTGTGATTAAAGGTCCGTAGAAAATCTAACGATCAATTTCCTAACTTCCGCATTCCATTGGATCGCGCTTAGATGTTGCCGGACTATAAACATACTTAAGTCTATGGCCCGTATTCTAGAAGACTCCTTAACCCTAAGGTCCACTTTAAGCTTTTGTATTCTGCCCTGCAAACAATAGCTAAAGGTAGACCTTGGAGTTAAGGAAGCTTCTAGAATACGGCCCAAAACGTGTGATATAGTGAAGTCCGGCGCAGCCTTCGCGCGACCCAATGGAATGCGGAAATACGAAATCTGACAACAGCTTGCGGCTACCTAATTACGCCATCTACCCCGCGTACCAACGACGATTGCCTGCACATGACTGGGCACTATTACAGTCTATTCGCAATTCATACATTCTACGGCCATTCTACAGCGTTTACACACTAGTAACGGACTCATGAGAGATATGCTGCCTGTAATTTTCGTTTTTGCGTGTAAAAGTGGAGCAGAGTTTAATTTGATCACGCTGTCCAATCGGTTATCAGACTTGCCTACCCTAACTTTGAGCTGGCTGTAATGTTTTCGAGGAATAGCCATAAAATGACACTTTTCAGCGTAAAATAACGAAACGCAAAATTCTGCAGTTGTTCGTATGAGTGTATTTTTCTACACTTTAAGTGTAGTCCTTAACAGAAGAAGTGTCAAAATTAGGCCTACATGGGGGTCTAATCAGTTACTTGCCACCCTGGCCTATCATCATACCAAAGACTATCATTGTTTCCAGCTAATTCCAAGCAATCACATGATTGAATGCTTGAGCACACTTAGCCTCTGCCATCTTCAACCACCAAGGGTTAAATGTCAGCCCCACCCCGCCCGTACAAGGCAGTGATTCTAGGCCTTAGACAATATTCAATAGTTTGCAGCAACTCTACTTGCTAAGGCCTACTATGTCAAGCTCTCCAGCAGTAGTGGTCATTCACCTCAAAGCTTTGTCAGACATCAAAAGCAAGCTGCGTGCCACTTGTATTTATGACCCGTCAATCATTCAATTCATGAAAGTGACGATAGTCTGACTCATGGAACTTGCTGCAAGATTGATAAGAGAACCAAGCTCAACATACAGTGAATCACTACCAACCTAAGGTGAGACACACTTCAGTGTTGACGATGTATGCACAGACCAATGCGCAATTTACCGGTCTGAAGCAAGCATGGTCGGCAGACTTGGCGCGCTATGTTCATCGTCTGGGGATTTGGTTGGGGATTTGCGATGTGTATGGAAAGGTAGTGATCGATTTGTTGGGCAATATTTCTGCTACTGGCAAGGAAAACAAAAGGCAGGCTTAAAAATAATGATGGAACTAGAAATTGACTTACCAGTCAATTTGAAGACCGCCCTTGGAAATTGGGAGCTAGTCGACTGATCGAGAATTACCGAGCAGCAATGTAGAAAGCTCGGTTGATGGGCGAGGTAATAGACAGGATCAAGGTGTCATAGACTTCTAACATTAGAATTAGAAAGTTCAATAGAAGATGCACATTTTTATTATTGAAAGCCAGATAGGCATGTTTTATTTGTTCATAATCAACCTGTGGTTACATCACCTAACATACATGTACATGCTGTGAAATAACTCCTGCTGCTCCTGTATCCATCATGACTGATGTTGACTGCAAGTACACTACCGTAGTGATTGCAATACCAAACTGGAAGCTGGTGCAGTCAAAGAAGATTTAGGTTGCAAACAATGTTTGAAGGTGATGTCTGCATTGCTCAGTGTCAAGGATGGTGGTGCTAGATACATATGACAAGTGCCAGTAGCTATCACAAATCACATTCATTGTCATTGACACCTTTCATTGTGTTCTGTGATTTGAAATACCGTATTTTACAGAAATCTTCTTGCATGACTGTGATTATAGTATGATTGTGACAGTCTTTCAATGTTTCATGTCTTGCTTCTTTGGCAAATTACTTTCTGACAGCATCAAGTCCTAGGAAGTTAATATCAAGATGGATCTTTTCGTGCATTGTTTTCGGAAACTTTGGTTATAAATTTGCATCCTGTAACGAGAAAAGGAAGATGGTTTTGAGTACGAGGCAATAAGCATCCAGTAATTTAGCATATGACTTGCTTTGACACCAGACAAAGACCACAGTGATGCGTTGATAGCATAGCAGTGTAGGCTACATCATGCACACACACACACAGACACAGTCACAGCACGTGTGAAACCAGTACCAGCCAGCAGGTGGCGGAAAGGCCCAAACATCAGCGCCCCCGCTGTAGGCCTACATTTAGGCCGAGGCNGGCGTTCTGTTCAGACGCAGCGCTGTGTGGAGGTTGGAATACGCGAATATGATATATCGATAAAACTACAAATTTCACCCAAATTTCGCACTATTTGTGCACGGATGACCCCAAGAATCAATAGGATTCTGTGTAATATGCTCATCTACCATTTCTGAAAATTTTACCGCGATACATGGCGTCTTTCGTTAGTTATCGTGGGGACACCGCAGATTGGATGGAGAGATCCAGAGAGAGAAATTCAGTAAAAACAAGGAAGACCGCCCCATTGATGGGGGCGGTCTTAATAAGGCACTTTTCAAACATATTTTATTTCAATACACATCGTATTTTGGAGACGCCAGTCGGCGTATTGTTTCCTTGCAAATCGTAATGCGTAAAAACACGGTTTTGAGCGTAGAAAATACGCCGAAATACGCTTGGTAGGCAGGTATGGGTTATTCAAGAGTCGTGTGTTGAATAAGATTTGTGGTCAGACTGTGGTTTGTGGTAAGCCTACTTCCGCATTCCATTGGGTTGCGCAAAGGCTGCGCCGGACTTTACTTATCTTTTGTGTTGAACAAAGGATAAGTGTTACACTAAAGCATGCGATTTTTCGTGCGATTTTTTAGGAGACTGCCCTTCCATTCCGACTGCTAGAGCGACTGAAGATTTGCAGGATATGTCGCCTAGTCTGCGGCAGATCGTTGCACCAAGCGACCAGTCACTGCGGTCACCCGATTAATCCAATCTCGTCCCATATCTGATCACTTGAGTGGTCGTTACATTCTTTTCAGGATATTGCTGCAGTGCACTGGGTGATCTGAGTGACAGGTTTCAATGGCCAACGGCGACTGAAGAATTTCGGTCGCATCAAGAGACCAAAAATTCAACATGTTTAATTTTCGGTCGCCAAGGCCAAATGACTTCGCAACTAGTCAACCGATAAAAAATGACGAAACGTACGTCCGCAAACGATTCCGATGCGACGCCACAGTCGGCGACTTCAGTCGCTTCCAGAGGTCGTCAGTCATTTGCGGATGGTTCACTGAAATGGTCGCAAGTGTGGTTGGCGAGCGACCTTGCACGCGATGGTTGCCTGCAACGTTGTGGTCGCCAGTCTCGTCGGTGGTCGCATGATTTTGGTCTCAGCTGTGCGCCATGCTTTAGACTAAAGTAGTTTTATGAATATGGGCCCTGGTTATTGGAAATATGCAGTTGCAATTTTTTGGCCCACTCTGTATATATGTAACACCTACCAAAGTTTGCGGTTTAAACCCAAAAGCTGCAGCAGTGACCTGATATTTTCCAGGAGGGACTAACTTCCAGAAATCGCCGTCCTTTCCAGTTTTTGCACCCCTCGCAAAGCCATGGACAACGACATTTGCATTCCTCAGTGGGTGACCATTCTTGGCCTTCACGATGCCTTTGATACCATGGTTAGCCTGAAAGACAATGTCACAGACAGTGAGTTTGACTAACGTGGACTCCACAGTGTGGTTGGGTACATGTATAAAGAAATGCAAATCTACTCCCAGTGGGCGTGGAAATTACACATACCATAAATTGTGTCAGCAGTTGGTAGCCAACTTGCTTGCTCAAGAGATATCGCAGAACTTCACAAGTCAATTTCAAACTGGCACGCAAGCAATGTACCCCGAGGCTGTGCACATAAATTTGGGGGTTTGGTTCCCAGAATCGGCCTGGTGCAGTGAATGGCTATGAAGTTTATCGATGCAGGTTCTGGATACCAATTCCTATCAGATTCATTCTTCTTTGGGGCAACTCACTCTTTGACAGTGAAGGTTTCCAACTGCTTGGAACTAAACCACCAAATATTGCCCATGCTGCATTCCGTGCCAAGCTCTCGTTTAAATATTTTTTTTAATCATCACCTCTAATATTCAAACAGTAACATTCACAAATTTACCTGGTTAATGAATTCAATGATAGCTTGTCTATGGGCACCAAACAGGTGAGGAAGGTCACCAGCTGGAGGATACAGACAACACCCCGTATAAACGGTCAGCTCGAAGCAATTCTTGGCATCATAGTTATAATCTTGCATCGTGCCTGATTGGGGCCTCCAGGCTGCTGTGTTGATAATGCCCCGCGGGAATGTTTGACCTGCAAATGATAAGGAATGATTATAGATAATTCTTTTCTAACAGTTTCATGTTTATCAAAATCCATACATGTATGTGTCCACCACAAAACCAGTCTGAAGTCGCTCTGAGGTTGGCAGGTTCAGTATTGTTTGTCTATTGTGAAGTCTGAGTGATTCTATTTCTTTGTTAATCTCCTGGTACTTGTCAGTATGTTTAGGCTCATTTTCCGTGCGACTTCCGACTGGTTTTGTGGTATTTGTATTTGCATTTGCATTACATTTTTCCGTCAGGGCTGAAGCCACAGATTATTGGCCCTGGTGAGTATGGAAGAGGCCATCTCAAGCTACTCATGTTCCTCACTTGGACGGGGTATTTTACATGCCCTTGCAAAGCACCAGGGTAGATGTACAAGGCACCACGGCCTACTGTCCCATGCGACGGACGTGAAGAGCCGGGAATGAAATCCCATATAGCCAGGACTGGATTCGAACCCGGGACCTGCTGCTTGCTGAGCGGACGTGATAACCCCTCAGCTATCAGGGCTCCTATCAGAGTTCTTATCCAGGCTCGTGGTTTTGTGGTGGAGAGTCACATATTAGTTTGCAGTGCCAGTAATAGTGCTGGCGATTGATGCTTCATGTGAGGGTCCGTGGGTTCGAATCTGGTAGGAAGCAATGTCTTTCACCTGGGAAACTCGATTTCTATTTCACATCTGGAAAAACTGATACACTAACAGCTTCTCATTCGTTTTGGTCTACACCACCCACAACATTTAGAAAAGTTTTTACCGTCATTCTGTGCACACCCTGGTTTGCCTTTGGACATGGTAGGATGATTCTCGGCATAAAGGGCTGCGAAGTGTTGGAACATGTTCGTGTCTGGTGTTTCCTGGGCCCCGCTTGAAGCTGAAATTGTCAAGGCAAAACCTGTGGTTCAGGATTTTTTGAGTAATAATAAGGTTAAACCTTTTCAGTCTGGATCTTTACAAAGGCTTCAATGGTGCTGTTCTCCTTCATGGTTCAGGGTTTTCGGTAACCGAGTTCCCGGGTCAAATACGCACCAATCCATCATCTGACGCACGACCAAGAAGCCCCCTATTAGGCTGCGTCAGTTTGACTTAGGCTAAGTCAAACTGACGCAGCTGAATTTTATTAGTTGACGCCCCAAATACAATGCGATGCACCAGATACATGTGTACAACTCACTCCTTTATAATTTGATCCCCTGACCCGTGGTTTTATCACAGACGCAGGGCTGCCCACCCTCTATTTTGTTTTGGTGGATTCTGATATAAAAAATTGTGGATTTTCCTATGAAAGTGGGGATTTTCTAAAATTTTGAAAGCAAAAATGTGGATTATTTCAAATAAATTGTGTATTATACAGTAAATTGTGTATTTAACAGAGACGGCCAATTTTCACTTATTTTCTATCGTCGCTTATTTCAGAATATTCCATTTGATTATTGCTGACACCCTCTACAGTTATTGACGCATACTACAGAAAAAATTGTCCGAAAAATGTAATGTTGTTATTGATGCACCCTGTACAAAGTATTAGTGTCGCCACTTGGTGCTAACTTGATGACTCATGCACAGACTGTGCCCTGCACATTAGTGACACTGGCCCAGTTTTCCCGCCGAAAGATCGTCGATGACCAATGCGGCTCTGAAGTGAGATTGGTTATTTCAGTAAATACCTCCTTACTGGAAGAAACCTAGCAAACAAATTTGATATGACTGGAAAGTGCATTCTTTCCGCATTACAACCAAATAGATTATACAGGAATTCAGTCAGGGGTTTGAGAGAAATGGACTTGGAATATACGACAAGCTCTGTCAGACTGAATGTTGAAGTCGCTCACTTGCAGAATTTGACGATCTTCGGCTGGCGTATTAAGTTTATCTGAGCTGTTTTGATGATAAGGGGAGTGCAGTAACGCTTGTCCTTTGGCGAGGGGCGCGATTGATAACGCTCCTGGTCGTGATTTTGGGAGCGCAAAGGAGCGTCAGCGCGCTCGCAACCCCTCAAACGTGATCGTCTGACTCCATGCACTCGACACTGTGCACCCAGTGACCGCGCGCGAGACTATGAAAAATCAATTATTTAGTTACAGTGTCTGCTGATAGGGGTCCGTCTGGCGGGAAACATGCGACCTAACCCGACCGGCACATGTTGAGGGCGCATTTTTCTGGGAAGCGCACGAGGTGATGCTGGACCGGGGAGGGCATAGTGAAGGGAAGTTATGTAATTGAGAAAAACCGTACAAGAAACACGAAATGCGTACATTTTATTCACCTGGCAATGCGTATTTTAACAAAATTCTTGTGTACTTTTGGTTGGAAATATTGCATATTGAATGGGGATTATTACGTACTTACGTATTTTAACACAGTTATGCGTAACAAATACGTAAATTACGTACGGGTGGGCAGCTCAGCAGACGCATCCATTCTTCACGCTTAGAATTCTCCGCCGCACGACAAAATCAAGTCACCCAGACCCACACGTTAAGTTAGCACAGAGAGCGTGGTAATGAATGTTAATGTATGAGCTCCATCGCCAATTGGTTCAAACTGAGCAATTGAAATGCCATCTTCATGCAAACATGTGTATTTTTAGTTCATCCGCGTGTGCATGTGGCAATGGCTGGTATTCATAAAAGTTAGCAAATGCTTTTACTTAAGATTTGCACAGCAGTACCCAATCTAACTGTACTGAAAAACTTGAAGTATTGTATTTCATTTTTCAGTCAGGGCCGACGCTATAGCATTATTGGCCCTAGTAAGTACGGAGGAGGCCATCACAAGCTACTCATGTTCCTCACTTGGATGGGGTATTTTACTTGCCCTTGCAAAGACACAAGGTACAAGGCACCACGGCTTACTGTCCCATGCGACGGACGTGAAGAGCCGGGAATGAAATCCCATATGGCCCGGGCTGGATTCGAACCCGGGACCTGCCGCTTGCTAAGCGGACGTGATAACCACTGGGCTATCAGGCTCCTCGTAAACTTGAAGTAAAAGCATTTGCTACATTTTATGAATATCAGCCAATATTGGAGATCCACCTGTATAAGAAGACTGAAGTTAACTTGTGCTTTGAAACAAACACAACAAACATTCCAATTTTTACCATTGACAATTCCTGCAGCTGCGTAAGGGTACGACGCTACGATAGATCCACCACGTAGTACCAGGGAGAGGATAAACGGCTCTTCGTGCATGTACTGCATCAGGGCTTTCGTTTCTGGCTCCAGATTATTGCTGTTATTCACACTGGGCTCAACCAGGGGTGATGCTAAAATGAGATCCATGTAAATGTATGCAACAAGTTATCAGATTCACAACTCATGTTTTTGTTAAAGGAGCATGGTATTGGATCGCAAATGCGTTATTTGACTGCCGACCTAGAGGGAGCCACCTAGCGGCAGTAAGACGAACTACAAAAATGCATTACAAAATGTACGCAGTAAATCGGGTCATTCGCCGACGCTTAATCAGACCCTTGGGTTGGAGAGTGGCGCGGTGGCGCCGGCTGTCGAGAAAAAGTGGCAATACCGTGCTCCTTTTGGATTCAAATGTGTGACCTGTCACTGCAAAACCAGTACTAAGTCGCTCTGAAATTGGCAGGTTGAGATCAACGCTTTGTCAATTTCAGTAGGCCTCAGCTTTGGTAAAATCTCAGTGATTACATTTCATTCTTCCTTCATCTCCTGGAGTTATTTTGGTTCATCCTGGTTCATATTTTGTGCCAGTTAAGATGAGTTTTGCTGTGATGGGTCACATGTATGGCAAAACAAGCTTAATGTTTGGGGCGTCCTTAGTGTCCCTCTCAAAATCTTAAGGCGGGAAGCAGTTTCATTCGTAACAACAAGCAATTTCAAGAGCATCAAAAGGTGATTTCATCCAACTTAGACACAATAAACAAGTACAGTGGAACCTCTCTATTAAGGACACCTTCGGGACTGACAAATGCTGTCCTTAATTGAGAGGTGTCCTGATTACAGAGGTTAAAATGAATAGAAATGACCAATTTGGGACTGAACTTTGGTGTCCTTAATAGAGAGGTGTCCTCCTGGCAGAGGTGTCCGTTAAGAGAGGTTCCACTGTACTGGTAAAGTGACCAGAGTTCCACATCAATAGTTGGCTGTATTTTTGGATACATTGGGTCATATGAATAAAGACTAGTAAATGCTTTTACTTAAATTTTGCAGTACAAAAGCACTACGCAATGCTGTACAAATCTGAAGTAAAAGAACTTGCTAGTCATTATTCATGTGACCCATGGAGATTAAACAGCTTTTACTTACAGACAGTCGGGAAGTTTTTATCAAGGTCAACACCATTGGCATTGGTTGCTCCAACCCTCCCACGGCAGCTGCCTGGAACGGCGGACCGCGCACCGTCCGGGTTCAGCATTGGAATCACATGGATTCGATATTTGTCAAGCAACTGAAATTAATGAAGTTTTAACTTCTCAGTGGTGACTAGTTTATCCAGTCGCAAGTGTGATGTACGCTAGGCTTAAGGAGGCGTTAATAAAGGCGCTGCTCAACGTGACAGCTTTCTGTCGAAAGTTTGCTGTCAGATAGTAACTGTCCAAAGACTTTCCCGTGGAAGTTGTTCAGCTAGTGACTGTCTGACAGCAATAAATGACAATCTAACAGCAAACTTTCGATAGAAAACTGTCACGTGGAGCAGCGCCTTAAAGCCGCACAGTATCGGTATGCACCGCTACTCACTCCCAGTTCGGCCGAAATCTTAGTGCAACCTCATTTACAGGCATACGTAATGTATAGAACCATACAACCACACATTATAGCATTATCCTGTATCGAGGTTCGGGGAATCCCCAATGCTGCATGTAGTCTTGCGCAGCCAGGCATTTCGTTCCACAGTACTGCTATACGGATTCCCAGATTCAAAACAGTGGCTGGGTGACCGAGACTATGCTCGCCGATTATGACCCATCTGTCTATACTGTGCGGCTTTAAATATTGCTTCAACTTGGAAACATTTTTCCCTCCATTCACTCAGCGAAAGTACTTACCTCCGTTATCTCCCAATCATGGGAATACTTTCTACACAGGTAGGAAACAAGCTCTAGGAGGATCTCTCTCCCTACTGACTCAGGGAATCTGAATATGATGCACTGCTTCAAAACAATGCGAATATCTTGGCTTACCTTTTTAGTGATGTGAGATGGGCATACTGCTTTGTCATGTTTTTCAAGAATTCAGTGGTTTCCCTATAACTGTGGTACGGCATCACCGATACCTCAGGAGACAGAGTAATAACATTTCTTTCCACAGTCTTCCATGATCTCAAATCTGTTGTCTGAGGTTGGTAACCTGTCAAAACAGATATTTTAGTTATCTCATTTCAACTAACTTGACGGGCATGTTAAAAATGATACCGACCTCCTCTATTTTATGACTTGTAGGCCTAATAAAATGTGATGCAGTCTAGGAAAACCCTTAAAACATGTCACAAAATTCACAATTTCAAAATTACAAATTTCGTATTTTAGTGGATTACATCCCTTGGTACATGTACCGGTAAGCCTAGATTTGTGGCCGACCGTGTGCTAAATGTCCGAAGGCAGCAAACCCACAGCAGGTGTGCAAATATGTGACCCGCTCTGGCAAAACCAGTCGCATGACGCTCTTAGCTTGGCAGGTTGAGACCAAATGTTTGTCACTTTCAGTATTGTCTGGCCATTGTGAAATCTGAAATAATCTATTTCTTGCATTCTCTCCTGGTGTCATCTTAGTTCGTTGAGGGTCAACTTCTGAGCGACATGCAACTGCTTTTGCCAGAGCGGGTCACATATGCTATCAGTGGAAATAAACTCCCGATGCGAGTAAAGTACCGGTAATAGATTCAAGATGGCGGCGTTTGAATCGCTATCCACACACCTTCATTCTACGTTGTGAGATACTTTTTCGATGTTTCACTTCTGACGAGACGAAAAGTATCTCTACTGTATGAAGAATACCGCCATCTTGGATAGACATTCATCCGCGTTAGGAGCACTACTTAATACGTACTGCGCATGCGTAGACTGATTTCCGGGAACACTGGGAGACAACATGCAGCATCCAGCAACATAATATCATACTTTTCTTGATCTTATGTACGCATAAATCTATAGTTTTAAGTAATTCATATATACAATGATGAATTTTCAAAAAATATGCGTATATCGTGTAATTCTAGACACCATCACCTGGGCACTATATTTTATCCGGCGGACGAATGGGTTAGTAAATCGCCGGAACTGAGGACCCACTTCAGTTTCAAGATGGCGCGTATTGTTATACAGCCGAGCCGGACTCCCGACAAATCCCGAAGTACCCGAAGGAGGCCGGGCGAGGCCGAGCCGAATGACACACCTTGACTGGCATGACCAGTTCGCTTTAACTGATTTATTCATGGAGACACAGAAGTGCTTTCCTAGACTGCATCACAAATGATTATTAATCAGAATAGACAATTCTTGAATTTGCCAATCCGCGCACTTCCGCGGAAATCTCGACCAGAACCTCGATCTGAAACCGGGTGACGTGACGCAATCCATGATTCAGCAATGGTCGAGTCTGATGCAACGTCTTCGACGTCACTGTCATGGGGTTGTCTGCGTTACGTCATTCAGTTTCAGACCAAGGTTGTGGTTGAGATGTTGGCGGAATTGCACAGATCTTTGTCGTTTACGTCAATTTGAGAACGGTCTATTGAGTTAGATTGTGGTGAAGACACAGTCTCATCTCAATTTCTCCTCCCCCCCTCCCAATGTGATTCCAAAC
>NMRB01005623.1:0-16254 GCA_002633025.1 Notospermus geniculatus
CATGTTCCTTTGCAAGGGCAAGTAAAAGACGCCATCCAAGTGAGGAACATGAGTTGCTTGAGATGGCCTCTTCCTTACTTACCAGGGCCAATAATGCTATGGCTTCGGCCCTGACGGGAAAATCTAATATTAATACAAATATCAGAGGAGTTTCGCTCACGCCCGGCAACACTGTACACACTCCATGCAGTGCCATGCTTTACGAGACCGATACGTAAATATCAGTGACTCTAAACCTTCCCAGTACACCAAGGTCGCAGGAGACTGATACCATAAAGGTTCAACTAACAAATTTAGCATTTTATGTGGACATTATCCCTTTAAACCTCAACAGATTGAAGCTCCTGCCTATTACGTAAAGCCAAAATTCAGGCAGTGAGAGACATCTGGTGGCAACACATGAAGTGTATCCCTCAGTTACTTCATCGTTCGCAGTTAAACCTTTATGATTGATTCCTTTATGCTACTTACATGCTATTTACATGTACGTAAGTATCTACCACTCTAAACCTCCCTAATACACCACAGCGGGGATAACGCTGGTGTTTTTTTTCACACCGGGACCCTGGGACCTTCATCAGCCTTCCCGTCGAGGTACGTAGTCTTAATGCCGCTGATTTTCCAAGCACCATTTGATTAAATTTATCGAGAGTGAGTTGACAATTTTTCTCATGCGCCTGGCGTAATCGGGAGACGTGTTGCGTCCCGCTGTTTCAATTAGTATAATTTACGTTATTTACTTAAATTTAATCACCCGTTTGATTGAGCGCATTATTGTTCTGAGAGTATTCCGCCCCTGCATCAGGTAAAAAGCACGGTACNTCATGTAAGACCGAGAGAATTATAGTGCATCTTGAATTTTAAATTTCAACTTCGTATGTACGAAGTGGAAACGAAAGATAAATTTCAAAGTTTAATATACACCGTAACTCTATCGGTCTAACGTCATACGCTAAAAGACGTTCTTGCAACAGGCGATATTTGTGGTACCAACCATGTCCTGAAATACATTACGTCATGGAAATGAAGTCCAATTTCGTATTTGGCACTTCGTGTTTCGTCAGATTTGCGAAACCTCACTATAACCGAAACATTTATTTTTTCAGCGTGATGATCAACTCCCTTTAACAATGATAATCTTGATGATTAACGACGGGACGCAAAATTATCAAAACTTTCATTTTTCAGCGCGATGATTTACCCTTTAACAACATATCATGTCTAAGCCTAAACCAGCAAATTAACCTCGAATTTCCCCCACGGGCTCTCTCGCCTTGGTTTCGTCGCCATCACTCGGCCAGTTTAATTACTCTCGCTCAATAATTAAAGCCACGGCTTATGTTGGCTGTGGACGGCCATGCGAGGGTCACTTGAAAGATAACATTATACGCTTGAGTCATGATGGATCGCGGCGCATTAAACGGAGGCGGATCAAGGCTGACACATTTAGACTGATCATTTATACAGGGTGGACAAAAAAACGACACAAGCATAATTCCATTACCCAGAGCCGGAAATGGTGGAAAGCAATGGATGGGGAATCGTTTTAGAAGACAATAGACACCAATAGCGTGTTCGTTTACTCACCCGAGCATCCCCGGAGTAAATTTTTGAGCCGCTGAGGCGCACGCGCAATAAAGCCCTAAGGCCTCACTCGAGTAAGTTCGCACCACGTGATCAGGCAAAATGGTGGCCAGCAATGACACTGGCACACCAGCAGACGACATGGACGACCAGAAGAAGAATGTCGCCCTGGTAGCCATTTTATCCTCGTCACTATCTGTATCTGTAGTTGCATGCTGACAATGATTTATATTCACTTTGCGTAAATATGGCGGATTCGACATGTTCGACGCCATTTTGTCGAAAGGTATGCTGGGATACTTCCCCAACTGACCACCGACGGGAGGCGAGGTGGTTACTTCGGGCAGGCCAGAGAGGCGCCAGATGATGACGTCACACGATAAAAGAACGCTGTGGGTCTCATCCAGGGCAGGCGAACACGCTACAAGATATCCTGGTTCGGTCCAGTGGTTAGACCAAAATACCATATTTTCTAAAGCAAAGTCGAGGCGCTACTCGTGCAAAATTTGCGGTACGCCTTGCTTCACAAAATTGCTCTGGAGCTAAAACTACTGCCCGGAACTCCCAGTTTGCCGTAGGCAGATCACATTCCCAAGTACCCATTTTCCCTCCAACCGCTACGACACGACGGCTAGTGAATGCGCAACTAAATGGTTAGTTGAGCTGAAGAGCTCTTGAATATGTGAACGTTTGAACTCGAGTCTGTGGCCGATGGCAATATTGCCAATGTTTGATACTCTAACCTATTGAGGATTCTCAGCAGACGACTTCCTCAATTAAGGCGCTATTAGAACAATAAGAAAGACGATAGGGAAAGTGAACGCTTGGTTGAATATTAAGGATTTGCAGGCCCGTAGCTAGCATAGGGACAAGGGGGCAATGCCCCCCATTATTTATTGGATGATGCTTAAAGCTGAACTGCATGAACGAAAACACCAGCGACGCAATATGGTACGTGGTCTACAGAAGTGAAAACGCCGAAGTACCTCCAGAACATGACAGACTACCGGCCTGTTTGAAGTGCCTTATGGTCGTTTATCCAGTTTTTGTTCATGCACTTCAGCTTTAAAGTCGTCTATCTACGGGAGAGTTTTCGTGCGGAAGTTGGCTCACAATGGGCAACTCAACTGCGAGCAAATGTTTATGTCATTGGTCTCAACGTAAGCCGTGAGGAACAAATAATGGTGAATTGCCCATTGTGAGCCAACTTCTGCGAGAAAACTCGCACGTGGAGAGGCGCCTTAAGGGTTATGTAAAGTTACTCGAAATCTCGAATTTTTGACGCAAAAAATCTGACTAACTGCACAAAAAATTTGGAAAACAAGGCTCGGGGGCCCTCGGGAACTGTCATAAGAAGGTGCCCCGAGCCTTATTTTCTCATTTCAGTGTGCAGTTAGTCAGATTTTTTGCGTCAAAAATTCGAGATTTCGAGTCACTTTTCATAACCCTTAAGTTATACGGAATGGCACAAACAACTGCTCAGATTTTAGTTACCCATAGAGAGCCAACTCTCCCATCGATAGGCACCTTTCGTCTTTTGACTCGCCCGATACGCGATCATTTCATTACATGTATATCACTTTCCAAACCAAGTACAATTACAATGGAGGACCCACGCTGTGCCCACAGCAATACCAAAAGAAACACCAGTTCCGACTCTGCCGTCACGACCAGCATAAGCCGTTTTCAAAACTCTTTGAAGTCGTACAACTGAGAAGTCAATTTGTAAATGTTCACTTCGCTAATGACGAACCCCGCCCTCAAGCTCCGAGTTAGAAAGCTTCCCAACGGAACAAACTCCTTCCAATTAGCTTGACATAGAAAATACGTATAGTTGGTGAAGAGAGGTGAAGTACTTCATAACGCTGTGTGGCCCTAAGGTTCAATTGGCGACACTGCAATTGACACGGTGTTAAAATGATCGATGAAGTTCTGTTCAGATCAGAGAAAGGCGTAACTTTCTACCAGACACAAAAAATCGACCCCAGGGAGTTGTATAATGCGCGGTATTTTATGATAATTTCTTAAAGCAGGTTCAAGGTCGTCGTATTCATGTTCTGTAGGTCACACACCAGTAATTGACCAATCAGGGCCAGGTTGTGTAGAAAAAGTAGTACTATTAAAATACGCATTTCTCCTTTAACACGATTTAATCGGTTTGGATATTTTTCTAAATCCTCTTTTTGTTCAATATGAGTTGATATAGTGTTTGTTTAAAAATCTGATGGGTTTTTGGAAATGTTGTATAGATTCCTCCGCAGGGCGATTCACTGCTATGGGCTCTGGCAACCAGTTCACTGCTTCTCTCCGCTGATCAGTGACCCCTCTTGGGTTTGGACCCCCCTAACCCTGATATTACCACGGTCAACCCACAACGAAAATTATATGGTTTGAAAATCTAGCTGAGGTCCTTGTAACCTCCAAATATTACAATCATCGGAGCTTCTGGATGCGAGTAACAGGATGGTATATTGTCGTCTCTTTCAAGGAAAATGGCTTGGATTTCTATTACTGGTGTTCGGGTCAAGGCCATAGCCTGTCTGTAATGGACGAGGTCAAGGTCGAATCTAGACAATTCGGTCCCTGGCTAAAGAAATTCCTGAGTCATAGACCACCAGCGGTTGGTGCTTGGGCCTTCGAGATAATGGGTCATATGAATAAAGACTAGCAAATGCTTTTACTTGAATTTTGCAATACAAATGCACTAAGCAATGGTGTACAAATCTGAAGTAAAAGCATTTGCTAGTCTTTATTCATATGACCCAAAATGAACGCTGACATGAATTTGAGGGAGACTGGCGCTTGCCTTTAACTCGTTGACGTTATCATTCATGTTCTAAACCTCTCTGTTGTCTGCTAAGCGCCTTAAAATCTTTATTTCGTCAGATTTTTTGCATTACAAGTCCTGCCTGAATTTTTCCATAAAAAGTTGCTTTCACGACATATGAATCATTGTTTACAGTACAGTAACTACTGTTTCTGATTCGTGGCTCCCAGATTGGCTTCACTACTCATTTACATAGCGAGAAGGTACAACAAAGTATTCCATTTCAAAAGACTAAATTCAAATTTCAAACGTTCGGTTTCAAAGCACGTTTTATGTTTCACGCGAAAAATAAAAATGACAGCGAGTTTGAAAACACGATCCGGATTTTGAAGTTCTTTGCGGTGCGTGCATTCACCGGAAGTTGACGTCTGGCCCTAAGGGGCTAAGATGGCGTAGGCAGGGTACTGATAATCTTGTAGATTCACACTACTTATTGAGCTGATTTTAATCCTTTCCAAGCGTAGGTCTTACATCGTAAAAGTAGAATGAACGTGTAGGATACGGGACACCGTCTTAAAAAACAAATCAAAGTGTATGCATATCAAAGTACGTACTATAAATAACAGTTTTGTGTTGTATTAACAAAACGTCGTCTTTGACTAATGACGAGAGGGAATCGGAGAAACCGTGCGTTAAAGTTCCTTTTGGTTTCTAGTTATTTTTTTCGTTTGGATTTCTTTCGTGAGATATTGTATCATTCACTGCAAAGATTCTCATTTTGCAGACAGTAATGTCGCAAGGGTAGACCAAGTGGCGCTATCACTAAACATACTGTAGGCTCGAGTTTTAGTGGTCAGTGTCTAAAAGTAGGTGGTAAAACCATCTACGTGATACTGGATGACGTCAGATGAACTTCGGTTTAGCCCTTCAACCCCCCCCCCCATGAACGAAGAACCGCGACGAATACACAGCCATATTAGGGAGGTTTAGAAATCATACTATAAACGTAAACGTTAACGACAACGTTATTTTCGTACCGAAATTGCAATATAAAATCTGGTGAATCTGTAGTATGAAAAATAACGTTGTCATAAAGTTTACGTTTATCGTTTGATTTCCAAACCTCCCTATTATTATCGGCAAATTTTACCTGTTATGACATTACATGACTCTGACAGTTCAATTTCATGTTGAAATCTACAACCCAATCCACCCTCCATTAACTCAATTGAAAATTCATTACAGAGACTCAAAAATTGAAAATAACTTGAGTATTCTGTAACATATCTTACATTAGATTTGCCTCCGTTCGAAGTGACGTTCTCCTGAAAGGTTTCCGAAGTCATAAAAGCGTTGCTACTCGATGTGATTAGAACAATAGCAAGGAGATTGAGTCGAATGCCCTTGTGTTTGCTAAGAGAGCAAATCGGATGCCCTTGTTTCTTCTCTGGAGCCACGGTGGTGTAGTGGTTCGGGTCTCCGACTAGTGGTCAGAGGGTCCAGGTGTAATAGAATCTAATGTCCCCCGATATGTGATGTCCCCCAACAATACATTTACGGATTAAGCGACACCATTGAATTGGACTCTTGAGACCAAGACCCTTAATCCTGTGACAAACAATGCATGAGGACATCAGAAAGACGGGAGCATAAGATTCTATCACACCTGGTTCTAATCCCACCGTGGCGTGAGACTTTGGGCAAGTCTCTTTGCCTCACTGGCCTCTCTCCCCCAGGTGTATAAATGGGTACTGGTCTGAAATGCTCAGATAGGCGCTGAATGAGCAGCTCATCTGAGTTCTACTGAAAGGTTTCAGGACAAATGGGGTTAAAGTGTGAAGTCGGATGGAAAACGTAGGAGCTACTGTTTTTGATATCAGACTATAAATCAAAACTTTGACTTTAAGGCGGGGGGCTACCTATAGCTGAGCTCATTCCCTAGTGGCAACCCACGGAACTGGCCTTTGTGCGACGAGTCATTCACATTCAGATTAAATCCGCTCACCCTGGTATACTGTTTTCGAAAACCAATCTTCAGTGTACGTGGCGACCCTAAATCTTTTGTGTCAACTGCGGGTATTGTTCAGCTCTGTCACTGGTGCTTTGGTCACAAGTGGCCGAACAGAGTTTACTCAAATGGCGCGAATTATGCAAATCTACAAACATCAGTTTGTTACTTTTTGTCATGAATATGTTAGGACGCTTGTTTTCAAAGAGCGTCAATAAAGTCGGCATAGGTAGCCCCCAGCCTTTAACTTTTCTTTACAGAATTTTTCAGGTTCTGAATCATAGGCTTGATTTGTCGTGTGTCTCGGTGTGTGTATTATATTTTTTGGTATGTTTCCATCAGAGTCGAAGCCAAAGCATTATTGGCCCTGTTAAGTATGGCATCTCAAGCTACTCATGTTCCTCACTTGGAAGGGATCTTTCCTTTGCCCTTGCAAAGGAACGAGACACAAGGTACCACGGCTTATTTGATCTCTGAGGCAAGAAAAACTTTTCTCGATCCCTTAGAAATGTGCTGGTGTGTGTGATTGGTCACGTGTAATGAAAGCGGTAAGCTGATTGGTTGATTTCTTACCCATGATTCTCGACAGTGAGTTCTCAAAAAGAATCGACGGCTTGAAATCAATCGCTCAACATGTTTAATCCATTAGTTCATCATTTCTACCTCCTAGTATTGGAGAGGGCGACAACGAAACATGGCCGACTGAGAAATTTAATCTGGTAGGGTTGGAGTAGATTTGACAGCCGTGATGCGTCAATAGTTTAGCAAGGAAAATGAATCGCCTTGACAAGTACGATAATTCAAAACGCTACAAAGGCCGATTCTTTGAGAGCACGCTGCTCGAATTCTACGCCAGCCGCGTTGTTTACATGTACAATGAAATGGTCCATGGACCATGTGCTCACCTGGTTCGACATAATAGTGTAATGACAGAGGGAGGTACACATATATAGTTAGAAGCAATCTGGGTCAAGGTCGTTCCCGGGTTACAGGACTTTGATGATTTTTGGGTTTTGCCACCTAGCGGCCATACTGGATGTCCGATCGGGCCGAAATTTCACATGCACATAAAGGTCATCTAGAGGGAGCGACGTAGCACATTTGAGTGCTCTGAGTGGCTCAAGTCGTCCCAGAGTTATAGCACTTTGATGATTTTTGGGTTACGCCACCTGGTGGCCATATTAGATGTTCAATCGGGCCGAAGCTTTATGTGCACGTATAGATTATCTAGGGGGAGCCACACGACGGACTACGGACGCTGCACCACCGTAAGAGCTCACCAAGCTAAAAATCACAGTTGTAAGGCCACAGAGACCTGGCTTTACCACAGGCATCTAGCTCCTCCAACATTATCATATCAAAAGCGTCAGTGTCAGGACTTTGATTCGAAGATATCAACAGCCTGCTGTGTGGTCAGCAATGCCGACCATCACCAGCAGGAGAAGCTGGACCCCGGTAATGCCAGACCTCTGTGACCTTACGTCTGTGATTTTGGTGTGTGCTGTATATGCGCGATAAAAAGATACTTTCATCAAAGTTTGGACGACAGGGCCGGAGCTATAGGAAAGGATATATTTGAACCAATAAACATGCAGAGACAATATAGGCCCCCAGAGAGCAAAATATTCTAATTCTAAGTTTACAAAAGGAAAAAACGAGTCAGTGTATGTAAAATATCTTGTGAATTCGTACGATATTGGGTGATTGGACGTCAGAGGTCCGCTTAACCAAAGGTCGGCTTAATCTCAGCGGTATCGGCCATGGCTCAGAATCTAGAGAGCATCTCAAGTGTCCTGTCGTTGCCATATTGCGGTACTCCTTTGTGGGGAGCTGGGTGACAGTTTTGTGAACGTGAGTGGTCAGGTGTGTGCTTTTGTCGTCGAGTTTTTTAAGAGCTACTGGAATGTCATGTTGACAGCCTCGGTACTGGTGAGTGTAGCGTGTGCAGCCGCTTAAAGCGCGCCATCGACAAAGCTATATTTCGCCGAAATGATAAATCGGAGCCATCGCATTATTGCTGTAGTCAGATTGCTACTCTTACAGAAAGTCAACCTGCATTGTTTGGCGGACAATGGCAACAAGCAACAGGGTTGCCAGCGCCAGTATGGATAACTCCAGTAGGTTTTCAACGGGATCCACTACAAACACAAAAGAGGAGGTACCATCACTGTTTACACGGCAAACTTTAATCCAAGACAAATCCGGGGTAGACAGAACTAACACAGTCGAATGCGGCAGGCCAGTTGCCATGCCAAGACAACCAAATAAGGAACACATCAGCAGTATAGAGTTTTCGCAAAACCCCCCAAACGCCAACGCGAACGTCTATCCTTTTGTTCGTGCTCTCTTCGTGGTATCGAACAACGGGTTGGCGTTCGCGTTGGCGTTTCGGAGGCTTTGTGAAAACTCTCTAATATTGGGGATTACATGCGTGAACAAGCATACGAAATCAAGTATACGCAATGCATTAAGCTGCAATCACATACAGCTACACGCTACACGGGCACGCCGGCTAAAAATAGGGAGTTTTCGCAAAGCCCCCGAAACGCCAACGCGAACCCAAACCCATTATTCTTTGATGCCAGGAAGAGAGGACCGAACAAAAGGATAGACGTTCGCGTTGGCGTTTCGGGGGGTTTTGCGAAAACTCTATAATGGCTACAGAAAGGGCTCGTGACCGCGGTATCCGTGTAGCGTGTAGCTGTACGTGATTGCAAAGTGGCGCAGTGGAATGTCGGCGCCAGTTGAGGCAAGGAGACTTACATGTAGCCAAAGTCTCACGCCGAGTGGGGATCGAACCCGGGACCTTCTGACCGCTATAGCCAGAGACCCGAGCCACTACACCACAGCGGCTCCTCAACACAGTACATGTATGTCTTGATTATTCCGTGGAAACAACAATGTTTTGTTCGGGAGAGCCCCATTTTTGCCATTTTGCTGTAATAATTTGCATGAAAAGCACAATTTCCGGTGACGTCGGGGGGGGGGGGCATTTTCCCCATCCCGCGCTGCGGCCCGAACAGTGGCTACATGTCTATGCTTCCCATTTCGTCCCACGTGACTTCAAAGGTATAGGCTACTGTCTGAGCTTGGATACTTGACCGACGGAAGTTTTTCCTTGTCTACCCCTTTGACATCGGAGATCCAGTAGGTTCCTGTCTTACACACAACCACCAGGCGTCTGAGTCTCTGTTTTCGAACAACCCTTGTAATCAAACACGCCTTTCATGTCGGCCATGGTCAGCCATGTCTAGTTTTCGTCTCGAATAGCGTCGGTTCCGTTTGCCCGGATACCCTTGGGCAGGGTTGGTATGCAAAGCATAAGAACGGACGGCTGGTTAGATCGAATGACTAGAACCCGCTGGGTGTGGGGAGTGGTTTGATTGGACGGTTTTCTGGAGCCGGAACAAAGGTGTTGTACAGGTAAACGTCAACGCTTTGTGCTTTGTGTTTCGCGTGATACGTGCGGTACGTCGTGTTCGGAAATGACTGCTTATGCACGTACTGAAATGCGAATTCAGTGCCGAATATCACCTCAACAGCCGAGATTTGTTCCCGATTTCACCGCTAAGACTGAAAACTCAGATCGGCAGCAACTGCCGTAATCACGTGATCGGAGAAAAAAACAGCCTATGAAATACGTGCGTTGATTGGTCGCTCTCATTTGACCAAAGAGCAGCCAATGTTTTTCAACCAATCATAGGCTGCTTTTCGGCCGCTCACGTGATTATCATGGCCGGCAGGCGCTACCGATCTCAGTATTTACCCCTACCGGTGATATTAAGAACTAATCTAGTACCAGCACTACTGTATGCAGGGTGTTAAAAAATTCCCAGAAAAGCCCCCTTAAAGGAGTTAGACGCCGAAGTTGTAAACAAGCTGGTTTGTCTACAAACATGGTCGGCAAACTAGTTTTATTCCTTCGTGCAGGTGGCAGCACCAGTAGCGCCCCGTGATCGTTAGACTGGTTCCCGGTCCGATGCAACTCACTCACGATATTCACGTCAGTACATATCACCGACAATAGGTGGCAGCACCGCAGGCGTCGCGTGGATAGAGAACCAGTGAGTGAGTGTTTACAATTTGGACGTCCAGCTCCTTTACACAGCATTTGTATTAGGAAACGAACTGCTTATGGCATTCATAGTCTTCAACTCTCTCACAGCTCAAAAAAGGGTGAGAAATCTTAAGGCTTGTGGTGAGAATATCGCTGTTTCTAAAAGATACCATCAGTTCCCCTGCGTGACTTCGCATACATAATGCATCAACTATAAAATAGAGGCTGTAGGTCTTTTGATCATGTTAGCAGATTTTTTCTCCGTATGTAAAACCTAAGGTGAGGATTTCTTGTGAGGAAATTGCATTTTCGCGAGCAAAATGTCACGATGTTGCGCTCGACGTAGAGGCGCTGCTCCCAATCTGAAGAGGTCGCCACCATCGTTCCTCGGCTATTCATTCATCATTGTCACGACAGGTAGCGCTCCTACCTCGCACTGACCTAAAATTTCGTAATTCGTAATTCGTAATTCGACCTGCCACCGCGCGCTCAAGGCATCATGGGAAACTTTAGGACTACTTGTTGCATTTTCAAGATGGCGGGCGATTCCTCGCTTCGAGTTAATAAATTGCAGAATCTCATAGGCATACCAAGGATGTCTCCTTGTGTGGGTATCACATTATCCGTCATGATTATGACATACATAGGCCTAGATATGCTGTACATGTCATGTTATAGCCATTGGCAAGCTGCGTTGGTGCGTCGTCACACTCAGTCTACAGTACTGTACTACACTGTACACACTGACTGTGAATAGTGGCTGCCGGGGTCATCCAATATCATCCTTTTCTTCTCGATAATGTCATGTCTATGGCAATTTCTCATCAGAAATGAATGAAATGGTCCACGGACCATGTGCTCACTGGGTTGGACATAATAGTCTAATGACAGAGGGAGGTAAATATCAGTTATGAGGAATCTGGGTCGAGTCATTCCCAGGAGGTTTCCGCCACCTGGTGGCCAAACTGAGAGTCGAATCGGACCGAAGCTTGGTGTCGTGGGTCATCTGACCTAGGGGTATATATGTACCAAGATTCAGATCAATAGCTCCAGCGGTTACGAAACGTGCCCTGCTAACGGACAACGACGGACGACGGACGACGACGGACGACAGACGCTGCACCATCGTAATAGCTCACCCCAGTGAGCTAAAAATCGGCCAATTATTTGCAAAGTCTGCACGAAATAAGCCTCATATCGCTATTTTCCTAGGATCTACTTTCGTGGAGGAGTAGATCAGGTGATCACCCAGTTCAAGATGTGATGCGGCTCGCGTATTTAGAAAATACATGTAACAAATTTTTGTGTGATGCGCCGCGCGCGGACACAGGTCTGTGCAAAGCAGTCTCAACAGCAGTCTTGCGCAGCCTGTGTGGACACAATGATTCATTCATACATGTAAGACCTCTGAAAACGGCCGAAACCCAGCACAAGGTACTTGTGCTTATCCATTTTACAAATATTTTGATAAAGTATTCAATGTATTGGATCTCAAATGCGTTATTTGACTGCCGACGTAGAGGGAGGCACCAAGCGGCAGTAAAACGAACTACAAAAATGCATAACAAAATATACGTAGTAAATCGGGTCAATTCGCCGACAACGTACAGTAGTTAGTCCCTGGGTTGGAGCTAGCGCGGTGGCGCCGGCTGTCGAGAAAAAGTGGCAATACTGTGCTCCTTTAAACTTTAACTTTTAGTTCAACGCCATGTCGTAGGGTCTTCAAATTTACAGCATATGTACCTCAACCGTTGGGGAAAATGTAGCATTGAGCGTTGCGTGTTCCTCTATGACGAGTGACGCGATTGGGTGATTATCTCTCGTCTGCCAATCCATCAAAAGGATTATTAGGCACGCAAGATGATTACACAAATACTAATTAACGACAATGATTTTACGTTTAATCACTCGCTTTATACCTCACGCACAAACGATCGGCCATCCACGCCATGGATATCGGACTGGCATAGTGAATTCATCGGCGCCTATCACCTCTGAGGTTCTGGGTTCGANCAGGGCAACCCATTCTGATGCGATAGAAATGGCGCAACTCTCTTTCACAGCACAATTTTTCTCCACACACTCCGATTTCCCCGTGTATCACTGAAAAACCTCACCCCGCCTATTCATGTGCACACATTTGCGTGTGCGTAGTCCGTTTACAACCCAGTCCCCAGGATCTAACTCGAAATTTCTTCTGCTTTTGCCTTGGGGCGAGGTCATTTTCGGCTTTCGCTCGTTAGACCCTGGATTCACTTCCAAGATTCCTGGCACCTCGTCCCCAACGCTTATTTCAACCTCGGTTACAGTAATGATTGTATGTATTTTCATTAAACTGTATTATGAACATTTATGTCTGTCATCATAAAGAATAATGTTTGCTATGATATGAAAAAAAAAAAAATTAATCCATTTCCTGGGTATGACGTCAGACCGATATGTACATTCAATGCATTGTACACCATGTACACGAGCCAATCACAGCCGAGGTATTCGGTTCTAAAGCCAGGGCTTAACAAGCCAACGTTAAAGCGAATCGATAGCGGATTTTGTTTACATTTGGCTGGTGTTTGTAAACACAAAATTCAGCCAATCAAAATGCACGAAAATTTCTTTGTTGACATTCTGGAGAAGTTTGTTTACATTTTTTCCTGAAAATTCGTCCCCTTTCAAATTCTATTTCTAAATCAAATTTTTTCGCTTTCGATTCGCTTTAAGCCCTGGGAACGAGGTTGGTCCGTTCACGGAGGGGAGCATCCATTTTTTCCAAATGTCAAAATCTAATCCTTCGACTAGAAGCATATAAAACAGTGGCTGCTCCCTCCGTAACGGACTACGCACACGCAAATACATGTACGCGTACATGGATAGCCGGCCTTAGGCGAACAAAGGCCTAATAATGGTTCATGACCATATACCATGTACATATACACGTACATATATCATATACACGTACTTCTATGTAAACTCGGCCTTAGGCGCTCCATCACGTCGTATTTGCGCCCGGCCTTGACTTCCCGAATCCCCAAACGACTGAAGTTGCCTTTGACGATCACGTGACCGATCAGATGTAAACATGCGGCATGTACCGACTACATTCATCATGGCCGTCGCCCCGCGCTCTCCATTTCTCCGAATTAACCGATATTAGCATTATCTAAAGGATATTTGCGCAATGGATGGTAAAAAAAACGAGGTAAACAATTCGTTAGGCACGTCATGAAACCTTATCAGACGATGTCAAGCCGGGCGCATCGAGCATCACGTGATGTGTGTTTTTCCGAGCTTGGAACGAGCTCATATTGGAGAAACGAGCAAATAATTCTCAGTGAATGAAGGTTAGAAGATCTGGTTGCGTCCACACTGCGGGTCTTCGCTGTCACTGCGGATTGTGCCTCGGGGAAGATGATGAAGAACATTACTTAAGGTGATGTCGGAATTTCAACCCAGAATATTTTACAGGTTCGGGGACATTCTTACGCCATGTATAACTCGAGGCAAATTCCTCGATGTGTCGTGTGCTCAATTTAGATTTGGTATTTCCTTTACGCTTACCCACGCCTAGTAAAACTCATAACAGAAAATGAAGAGCCCAATACCCCCCCCCCCCGTGCAGTCAACACTTTATCGGAAAACAGTTCTAAAGCGGCCCATACACGTGCAATATTATTGCACAATAGGGAGTTTTCGCAAAGCCACCGAAACGCTAACACGAACGCCAAACCCATTGTTCGATGCCATGAAGAGAGCACCGAACAAAAGGATCGACGTTCGCGTTGGCGTTTCGGGGGCTTTGTGAGGAATAGAGAGTTTTCGCAAAGCCCCCGAAATGCCAACGCGAACGCCAAACGCATTGTTCGATGCCACGAAGAGAGCACCAAACAAAAGGATAGACGTTCGCGTTGGCGTTTCGAGGGCTTTGCGAGAACTCTATATTATGAGGATCAAAACAGGCAATATTATTGCCAATCTTTCTTCTACTCATCATGCCAGAAGCGCCAATCTTTCTTCTACTCATCATGCCAGAAGCGCATGCCCCTATTTTGGGCCCTATTGTGCAATAATATTAATCGTGTATGGGCCGATTTAGGCCTGCATTCAGACAAAATCAGACTTAAGCGGCCCAACCAAGTGCAATATTATTGCACAATATGAGGATCAAAATGGGCAATATTATTGCCAATCTTTCTTCCATCCATTATGCCAGAAGCACATGACACCCATTTTGGGCCCCATATTGTGCAATAATATTGATCGTGTATATGGGCCGCTTTAGGCCTGCATTCATCCAAAATCACACTTACATGTAAACTACTACTGTGAAATGAGTACAAGCTATTTCTCTCTGGGAAATAAACTACAGTTCATTCCAAATCCCACTGGCGCGAGGTTTTCAGCCGATATCTCCGCAACGGCTGGGTCAAATTCAACATATCATACATCAATTAACTTGTCTTTCTTGCCGGTATCTTTCTGCTATCTTCATTTTTCGCGTAAGGCCTGCATAACGGATCCCTTTCTCAAAACCCATTTCATTTCTCTATGCTGTTCAGTGCAGTTTACACGTGCACGATGCATTGCGTCATTTCAAAATGGCCGCCATTTCGGGAAAGAACTTTTTTCTGTCACGTTTTTCGGGAAAATGACAGTGATGATGGCTGTACCGCCAAGAAAGACATTAAGTCGATTGACGTGTGTTTCATCAAAATCGGCCCAGCCGTTGCGGAGCTATCGTTGATAAACCTCGCGCCAATCGGAACTGGAATGGAGAGTAGGGCTATGCGCAGTGTTTGTGCCTCTTCCCATAATCTGTGAGGAAACAAGATGACATTGTAAATGTCGTATGGTTCCCGATGTACAGATTGTTCTACAAGAATGGTACACTGATAGAGATCAAGATACATTGACAGAGATCAGATACATGTACATTGATAGAGATCGGGATACACTGACAGAGATCAGGATCCTTGATGTGATGTGATGTGATGCGGTGCGGTACGGTGTGGTGTGGTGCGATATGATATATGACATATGACATGACATGACATATGATATATGACATGAACTTGATCTGATGCCAATAACTCATCCCATGGTTGACCTTGACCTTGACCTTGACCTGGATATCTGATCATCAAGGTCATTGCATAATCGAAATGGACATTCTCAATAACCTAAGTATGTCTGATATCATGCCTCTACCTCTACCACAGGCATAGATATTTCAGATTATCAAGTTTGACCTTGACCTTGACCTCTGATTATCGAAGTCGTTGCATAATCGAAATCGGCATCATCAGTAATCGAAGTATAGGTGATATCGTGCCTCTATCTCTACGACAGGCAGAGCTATTTCAAATTATCAAGTTTGACCTTGACCTTGACCTCTGATCATCGAGGTCGTTGCATAATCGAAATGAGCATCATCAATAACCGAAGTATGGGTGATATCATGCCTCTATCTCTACCACAGGCAGAGATATTTCAAATTATCAAGTTTGATATATCAAAATCTCATGATATTTCAATCACCGGACACGTGAGGCTGAGAATGTTAACACAGTCCAGTCCTTGGATAAGCAGGCATGAACTAAGACTTGTTTCATGTTGCTCAGTTGACAATATGGCAAGTTATCTCAAAATATCAAATTTGTGATATCGATATCACCATGACCCCTACATCTCAGATCAAAAGTAATCAGTCCATTCGATTCCCAGGGTATGAAAACCTAAGGGTAGAACTTGTTTCTGTTGCTGTAGGTGCTAAAGGAGCCGAGTTATGACATCAGATAAAAGCGTGACAGACAAAATATCAAGTCTGATATGTTGATTACATCA
>NMRB01005624.1:4954-19464 GCA_002633025.1 Notospermus geniculatus
TTTTACCGGTGCCTTTTTTACCAGTGCCTTTTTTACCTGGATTCGGGGTCTATATATACGGTGTCAAATAAACCCGCTGCTCAGTAAGGTAGCCCGGGTAGGCTAGTTCACATCCAATTTGCAAGCTTCCTCATTTCGTGAGAGGGTGCATTGGCTTTATGCACAATGCACCCTCTCATTCATCAATGCTGTTTGGCGACAGTCCAACCGGTGCCGGGCGGTATACTTTCATCTGCGTCGATGCGATCCTTGTGCCGGTGGCGGGGCATTCAACTTCTATTTCTACAACGATTCTTTTTTTTGAAAAACCACATCAGGTCGATCATCCCACTCTGAATCCCAAAATATAAACTGCGCCCTGGTTACGATAACCCCTGGGTTCATGCGTAGAGTGCTGCATGTGTGATGAGGCGACCGCATCCAAACCCACAGAAACGCAAGGGAATCGTTGCGCATTCAAGATGGCTGCCTTGGAGGGGAAAGGCGAGTGTCTACGGAAATTGCCGAGCAGTTCTTCGGAAGTTCCGAATGCTTCAGGGGTAGTCAAAAGATTTGCAACTCGACGATTCTTCGGGATCAACCAACTTAACTTTGGTTTCAGGCGATTCAAATTTAGAGATGACCACTACTGGATGGCCCATGCAAGATTAGAAGCAACAGTGAGTTCTCGACGTGTCACGTTTTGGTTTGAGAAGACTCGATATAGGTGGGATGGTTGTGGTAATATATATTATTTGATGCATGTTCATGATATAGGGCTCTCTCGGTGGCACGTTTTCAGTAGGTCTGTAACGTGGCGAGTCTGTCACGAGGGTAAAGAACAAGAAGTCGCCCTGGCTGCGCTAGGGGAGTGTCGGAAGCTCGACAACGTGAAATCACCCTGGTTTACTTTTATAAAGCTGTCATAAGTTCGTACACGTACGGAACGGGGTGAGGACGTCGTGAGTTGAAGAACCGGTGAAAGTAAAGGGCCTGTCACCCTGAAGTAGTTCTCAAAACGTCCTGCCCGTCCTAAAAAAAGCGTAAAACGGGCTAGAACGTGTAGGCCTAACCCTTGGCAAAATAATGCCTCGATGTTCTGGAGCACCCTTCCCGTCCATGCCGTAAAAAGACTGTAAAAAGTTGCCACTACGTCCAGACAGTTTGAGCCCGTTCCGACAAAATTTTCAAGAACGTACTGAGAACTAGCTCAGTGTGATTGGGGCATTAATACCCCCCCCCCATCACACTGAGTTTTTCTAGACTTATAGGACAGGACAGAACGTTTTGAGAACTAGCTCAGTGTGACGGGGCATTAAAAGTGCTCTAGTTCGAATTGTAAACATTACGGTTTGTTTATTTACATGGTTGATTATAATAGTTATTTTTCCTCGGACAGGGGGCAGCACCGTGTATACCAAAACATTAATGTTATCTATTTTTATATCTGTCTTGATAAATATTCTTGTAACTGAAATATATTTATGATTTTACGCTCAAAAACAAACAAAAGTTGTGAAAGGCGAGATTTAATTCGATTTTATCTGATTTGTTAGTACCAGAAGTTGACAATAGATGGCACACCGTAATGTTTACAATTCGAACTAGAGCACCTTTCACCAACCTCAGTGTCGCCGTCCGTCTTTGGATGATATTTAGTCATGACCATCATACCTGGAAGATTCAGTTGCTTTTCCGTTGAATCTGCGATTTTTTGAATGAGCGATGTTGGACAAGTCGATCGACATCACCTGAAGACAATCGACTGCAACAGATATGTCAGCCTTTGAAGGGCCTAGAGCACAAAGAGCATATTATGTCCATTTTTTTGCATTTTGAGAAAAACGCCTTTTTCTACTTGTGCCCTTTGTGCTCATTAGGATTTTTCAATTCTCATTTAAATAAAAAAACAAAAGGAATCTTGAGGAAAGATAATCTATTTTGTAGACCAGCTCAAATTGTGTATAGATTTGACTTTTTGGTCATGATGATAGCACCAGTAAGGGGTCAAAACCCCCGTAGGCCCTTAAATGACTTGTGCCCTTTGTGCAATAAGAACAGGAAAATCATCATTTTTGCAAGTTATAGAGCCTGTACATGGCTGGTTCATAGTTCAATCAAAAGAGGGCAGCACAAGCTACAATTTGGTGTATCCAACTCAAAAGTGCAAAAAAATGGACATATGCCCTTTGTGCTCTGGGCCCTTCCTTTGGTCAACTTGGAGATTTCGTCGTCCGACGACGTCGAAGTGACCGATGAGCCAAAAACCAGCTCAGCGTCGCCGTGGATCGTCGGATGGTGTTTAGTGGTGACCACAAATAATGGAAGACAGAGTTCGTTGCTTTTCCGCGGAACCTGCGTTTTTTGTTAAAGCCAACAGTATGCGTTAGGTTCAAACTTGACGCTAGGTGGCGATATCGGAGAATATCACCACTAGTGTCGGTGCTAGGTTTCCACCTTGAAAGTATAGTGCGCGCGCGGAGCGAACAGAAGAAAGTCTTCTGTTTGTGAAGCGGTCACCCCATCACTAGTTTTCTACGCTTACAATATAGATCGTTGAAGATAGGTGTACAAAGGTGTAGAGTGATGCAAACACCGGTGGAGTAGATATAAAGTAATAATAAAGTTATTCTGTTTCATTTTCGACAAGAAAAATATTGTTTTCTGCAAATAATACCATTTAAAAAAAGAAGTTTGCTTTACGTGATGGACCAGCCCGCCAACGATGACATCAGGATTTCAAGATGGCGTTCTAGCATCGATGCCAGTGTTAAACTTTTCGTCCAATTATCAACAAATTTAAACGCTGCGTGGAGTATGCGTTAGGTTTTGTATCTCGGGACGGGCGTCGTAACCTTGACCTTTAGGCAACGAGGTATACATGTATGTATGCTCGATAAGATTGTTCAAATCTATCTATCTGAATGATCTAACTTACCAAAGGTATTGGGAGTGTTGCTACACATAGAAGAATGAGTTTGAAGCATGTTACCATAAAGGAATCAACCATAAAGGTTCAACTGACAAATTTAGCATTTTATAAATGTGGACAATATGCCTTTAAAACCCAACAGATTTGCATTCTGACGTTTCCATGTGATAGGCAAGACCCTTCTGCACATTCACTGCAAATTTTGTTGAATTCCGACTAGTTGATCTTATGATACAAAAGGTCTGAATTAATGAGAACCCCACGAACGATGTGTGTTCAGGGTCATCGGTGTACATTTGAATAGGCTGACGTACATTTGTACATGGAACACTAATTGTGCTGAAAATAGCTCAGTTATCGTCAGAAATGGAATTCAAAGCATCATGTTGGCAGGTTCATGTACCTCTTCACCACAAAAAAAGTTGAAGCTCGTGCCTATTACGTAAAGCCAAAATTCAGGCAGTGAGAGACATCTGGTGGCAACACAGGAAGTGTATCCCTCAGTAAGCTCATCGTTCGCAGTTAAACCTTTATGGTTGATTCCTTTATGATGTTACCTTTACCTGATGAAGGGTTAGTCACGCTATGACAGTACGTTGAACTTCTCAAGTGATGAAGTTATACTATGGCGGCCATTTTTGTTTCGACATGGTATCAGTCCAGCCTCGGTGTTATCGCTGGGTATATATAGGTTGGAGAGGAGACCAGTCTTATCAAGGTGGAGAGGGATAAAGAGTCACCTAAAGCATTGAGTCGGGGGTTTCAAAATAATTGGTATCTGCAGACTTTTTGTGTTGTGAATTTCATACACTGGCTGCTGTTCACAAGTTCATCCACCTGTCGGCAGTTATGCTCCGATATATGCAGCTGAAAGAACCTGTTTTCAGTTCAGGGGTTGCGCAAAATATTTATAACGCGATGTCTCTTCGAGATCGAACGACTTGTCTTTGGTTTTAGGATATTCAAGTTCAGAGCGGACAGTAAATTCATGGCGGATCATGCAAGATTAGAAGCAACGATGAATTATCAACGTGTCATGTTTTGCATCCAGGCTAACCTGGGTTTTGCGCTTAGTTCGCACGGCTCACACCACAAACCCCAGACCCACTCCAGAAGAAAATCTGTCAGGAATGCTGTTCGCTGCTCTTGTGGTGCACCCCCACTGCAAATACGACATGATTGTTTTTCAAATTAATAAAAGTTTTTGTCAAGAAGAAACTTTCGTCCGATAATTATAGCCTACAACAAGATCGCAGGAAAAAAATATTTTTTTGTTTATTGCTGTTTTTGCATAAATACATCATGGCTGACCATATCGTCCGGAATGGTTGCTTGATGAAACAGCCCAATCTCGACCAATCAGATTTGAATTTACATCGCCATACAAGAGCCGAACCCAGAAGTAAACATTGCTGCACCATACACACTGTTAGAAATAACAGAAGATTTTACAGAAAATCTGTGCAGCAGAGTCCCCAGGACTGGATCTGTAAAATTACAGAGTGATCTGTAAAACTACAGACTTAAATAAATGTTAAGAGAGACTTGACTGGAGGCTGACCAAATTATATTTTCATACTGATCTCAGAAGGCATCATAATTGGATGTCCAATGGAATCCAACCAATACAGGAAAACATGAATCATACCATTAAAAAATTATGTAAATTTACAGAAAGTGCTGGGGACTCTGCTGCAGGCACTTTCTGTAAAATTACTGCAAAATTACTACTGTAAAATTAATAATTTCTAACAGTGCATGCCTTCGGTGTCTGTAACGCAGTCTCTGATTGGCTACCCTGTTGATCTGTGGCGGCACACGAATTTCATTGGATTGATTCGGCGGTGTTGGTGTGGAGTTAACGGAAAGCCATCACCGCCGGTAAATCGGCATGTGTTTTGGTTTGAGGAGAATCGACATAAGACGGATGGTTATGGTAATAGATATTATCGGATGCATATTCATGACATCGGGGTTTCTCGATGGCATTTTTTTAAGGAGGTCGAGGAGTTGGGTCGTGTGTCACGAGGGTAAAGGACCAGAAATCGCCCTTACTGTGCCGTGGGAATGTCCTAAGCGCCACTCACTGAAATCAACGGTTGAGATGTCATTGTCTCGGGCCGAAATATTTTCGGTTTCATTTTGAGTCAAAAAGTATTTCGAACCATTTTGTCCCTATAGTGAGATCTGAGTCTCCACTCGAGTTGATTTCTTTTTTCTGTGAGGGGTGACGCGAGATGGACGCCAAGAATTAAACATGTTTAATTTTTCGCGTACTTCCGGAGTAGAGCACTGGACGAAGAAAGTACGCAGTTTTTACGCAACACATGGAAGGGCTATGCCCTTCCATGGCGTACAGTAGCGTAGTGTTGCGTAGACTTGCGTAAAAACTGCGTACTTTCTGCGTCCTACCGAAAGTACGCGAGAAAATTAAACATGTTTAAACTTTTGCGTCCATCTCGCGTCACCCCTTTGCGTACCGTGGCGTATTGCCGCGTAGGGCAGCTTAAGCTCGGCGTAGTCGTTACGCAGCACTACGCAACTCTACGTAGGCCCGGTGTGAAAGGGGCTTAAGTGAAATGTAAGGAACAGTTAGGACACCAAATATACCAAGTATACAATGTAATGTATTGTAATATTTCAGACTGTGAAGTTTTCGTCGTGGGTTGATCCTCATAATTTCTATTTTTTAAGGAGGCCTTCCTGTATTCCCTTAAAGATAATGTATCACGGATATTTTCGCGGGCCACGAATATCATTGTTTATTTACATTTTGTTTGTTTATGTCCAGTTTTTCTTTGTCTTGTGAGTAATTTGTTGGTGGTATGCCCCTCTAGAAATTCTTTTGATACTGAAAGTATTCAATTTGGTGAGTTGGCATGTCCCAAAAGTCCAAAATAACATCCATGTTTACAAATAACATCAAATGTAAACAATGAAGTCATGATACATTATCGTTAAGAATTTTCAGCAGGTTTTTTAAACCATACGTGAACATAGCCGAGTATCATTGATTAATTTCTAGTAGCAATATCGATCCGCGACCAAACCTTATCTAGTGATTGTAAACTGATGCTTTCATTATTTTATACGTTCTAATAAAATAGGCCTACCCATATCCTGTTTTGGAATGCAAAAATGGCATTATCCCCATCACCAGGAAGGCTCGCAAATGAAACAGGGCATGTTTACCTATTCCACTTTCATTTTCCTGATCGGCTGTCATAGACATTACATCATTACTTCTGGGTTGTCGGCGAACGGCCTGACTGCTCAGAGTCAGCAGTTTCTTCGAAGGCCGCAGTGCAGAGAACGGCGGGATGACGTCACCGAAATACGACGTCATATCCGCATCTTGCTCCGCTGCGCTGTTTACTGCGATCGCCACAAAGGGAGGTGTTCACATTTTGCATACTTTGAAGAGAATAACAGATGTCAGTTTTTCGACAACACGGAATGTTCTGATCATAACTCTAGGAGAGCCTGCGCGTCTAAAAGGAGCATAAGAGTGAATAACTACTTTAATGCCTGGCTTTCACTGACGCTACGAATGTCCCGAATCGCCCCGAATCTGAAAGTTGTCGGGTTCGTAGATAATTCTCAAACGATTCTTGCAGTTCCTAAGTGATTCTTAGTTGATTCCTGAACATTCGTACTGTTCGCGTGAGTTTCTGTTTGTCAAAAACTTTCGTGGGAGCGTTCACGAATTCCACGACACAAATTCAACTACGAAATACAAATTCAAAGAATCATGTAAGAATTGTACGAATAAGGTACGGCTCACTTACGAATATTCGTGGCCGATTCGTGATAGATCCGTACTTGATTCATAAATACATTCGGGACATTCGTGCCTGTTTCGGGATGTTTTCGGCGTGGGTCCACAAATTTGATGGAGACACGAATGGCCAACAATAGCCCAGAATGCAAAAGAATCGACTACGAAGCTGTTACGGACGATAAGAAAGGGTTACGAAGTGTTTACGATCTATACGAATTTGAAATTCCTATAGATCGTGGTCGATTCGTGACCGTCGCACGAAAGTTTTTGACAAACAAAAACTTTCGTGGCGACTCGACGAACTCACACGAACTGTAGGAATGTTTTAGGAATCAACCAAGAATCATTTAAGAACTGCAAGAAACGTTTGAGAATTATCTACGTAGCGGACAACTTTCTGATTCGGGACATTCGTAGCGTCAGTGAAAGTGGGGCATCATGGACCCACGCCGAAAACAGGCAGGAATGTCTCGAATGTATTTACGAATCAAGTACGACTATTCGTAAGTGAGTCGGTACCTTATTCGTACAATTCTTACACGATTCTTTGAATCCGTACTTGTTTCTTAACCCATTCTTGACATTCGGCATATTTTTCAAGCCGATTAACCACGAATTGGAAAATTTCAGATTCGGGGCGATTCGGGACATTCGTAGCGTCAGTGAAAGCCAGGCATAAGGTAACGTTATACTTCGCTGACAATTTTCAAGCTGATTTTGCGTTGCGACTTGCTTTGCAACTGGGCACTCGATCGCCGTAGTGGATTCGCTAGACGTGATTTCTTCCAATGGCGAAGATGTGGTCAATTTCAGTCGGCAATCTTTCGGCGACCGGTATCAGTTCCTTGCAGTTGTATTCAATCGCAGGTAGCAGGTTGCAAAGCAAGTCTCACCGCAGAAAATCAAGGATCAAAGCAAGTCGCAACGCAAAATCAGCTTGAAAATCATAAAATCAGCTTGAAGATCATTGGTGGATTCCCCGCTGATACCTCAGTCACAAATGCAGCAGCTGCCGGAGAATATCTTGACATTGGTGGTTTTTTGCGACGTTGCGGTCTGGGACGGATTTTCCCACATATCTTTCACATATCCTTGAATAAGATGGTTTTCGACGGGCGCCCCCCGTGGGACACTGGCCAGTAATCGGCCGATGTCTGTCGGATTTTGTTCCGACGACTTGAAAAATGGTTGGCCGATACCGCCCGGTCCCCACCTATGTCCCAGCGGGTATCGGCCCGCTGTCCGTCCGGCAATCGGGTGATTTTGTAGATCGGCCGGACATCCGAGGGGACTCGGTCGCGCAGCTGTGGGTGGCTGGCGGGATACCTGTTGGACTTTGACCAGTGTCCGGAGGATATCAGTAGGGCTCTGGGTGACGGCCAAAAATCGCCTACGATCTACTTGGTGCCTGGTGCGGGGCTGACAGGTGGTTGGTGGGAGCCCGACGGGCGTGTCAAGGATTATGAAGGATCCCCTAGCGAGCTAGGTTTCAGCCGCTACTCGCCGCAAGAAAATAACTCGAGTTATTTTCTTCCGATCACCTAAAGCCCCAGTCACATATCCACTCCGGCGCCCGTACGGCGAGTAAAAACAGACATTGGCCAATTTCTACGGCGCCCAGTTTGATCCAGTCTAATTTCCACTTACCCATTGAGGCGATTTCGGCATAATTCACCTTTAGGTCCGTGTTTCAATATCTAAAATCCACTGCAAGTCGCTGGGTGGGGAAAATCGTACGGGGCCCGGTGGATTTGTGACCTAGGCTTAAGCGGCGCGCTACCGAGCTCAGGACAACCGTAGATGTCCTCGGGCCACCGGCCGGCAACCCGTCATTTTCGCCTCCCCCCTTTTTTGGGGCAGAATCGGTGGAAATGTGACTGAGGTATTAATACATGTATATTGGATTTGTACGATTTCTCCCTTTACCTTTCTCCTCGAATCCTATGGCCGTTCAACACTAATGTCCAGTGAAGCCAGTCCGCTATTGTAGGTTATAAATGTACATGTATTCGAATGGTCATGGTTTCTGCAGCCATATTCTAATCCCGGCTGGACCCTTTCTTTTTAGGTCGTCGTCGAAAGTGATAGTTACTATCATATCTATTCGCTTCGAAAATGGCACAGAAGTTGCAAACCAAAACAAAATTCTGAAAAACCACAATGCGTGACACCTTTGTCCGCATTATTGTCTTCGAAATACAAAAGCCATATCCTGTCATTTGATGACAGAACAAACGCTCATGGAACAAAGTACAAAATTTCGTTTGTTAAAAATACAAAGAAACATAGTAAGGTTTATGACGTGCAGGACTGCGAGACGAGCAAATCTTGCAGGTAGGCAGATTTTACAGACAGACAGCAATAGGAGTTGACCAATAGGTGTCACTACGGCCCAATTCAATGCATTCATTCTTGTTCGAGCACCAATCACATCAATCACAGTCTATCTGTCCTGACGGTCATCTAGCCTGGTTCGAATCCACCACATTTCCCGTTTCTGAGGTGGTGACAGCGACAGCTCAGCCAATCATCGGGGCGCGAAGGAAAATCGACGCGCCAATCAAAATCCGTGTTACAAATTCGAGCGTGAAGAGCAAAGAAAGTGTCCAACGGTGATTTGTTTCGCAAGTTCTGATTGGCTCGGAGGCGGGGTCAAGTAGGGGTTAGGTTCATTAATAATTTATGCATTAACGGAAAAGATGACACGATTCGGACAAGGCTAAAGACGGAGTTCATACGGAGTCGATAGCCTTGTTTGGACAAGATGGGGTTTTCCTGTGTATTGGTCCGCTAGAACTTTGCTGCCATCTTTTGGCAATACTCGCGGCTGACTTCTCCTATTGCAGTCTAGGCCTAACGTCCATCGCAGTTCTAATGGCTCAAAAATTCGAAGGTCGTTCGAACCTTGAGTCTATTTCTAGGCAAATACAGCGGCTGCAGGAAGCTTGGTTCCCGATCTCAAGCCATCCTGAGAGCATGGAAGGTTCTTAGCGCTCGCTTCCTTTGTGTGCGGTGACGAAAGGAGCGAGCGCTGAGAACCCGTGGGCGTGTAGTTCTATGTGATTCCAGCCTCAGGCTGCAATTACATAGAGCTACACGCTACACGGACACGCCGGTTAACAATGGCTTCACGGTCGCGAACCCTTTGTGAAGCCATTGTTAACCGGCGTGTCCGTGTATAGCATGTGCATGTAGCTCTATGTGATTGCAGCCTTAACGAATATTTTTGACGATTCAGGGTTTACGCAAAAAGTTCACAACCCGATTATTCACCGAGCTCAGTCGTCTTAGTTTGGTGTGGGGCCCATGCAAGATTAAAAGCAACGGTTAATTCTCGACGTGCCACGTTTTGGTTTGAGGAGAATCGACATAAGACGGATGGTTATGGTAATAGATATTATCGGATGCATATTCATGATATAGGGCTCTCTCGGTGGCACGTTTTCAGTAGGGTGCCAACTTGGTTAGTCTGTCACGAGGGTACAGGACAAGAAGTCGCCCTGACTATCCCATATAAATGTGATAAGTTCGACTATGTGAAATCACCATGGTTTACTTTTATAAAGCTGTCATGAGTTCGTACATGTTGCCACCTGGTGGGGACACCGAGTCATTGAAGAGCCAGTCAGAGTAAACCAACTCAGCGTCGCCGTCCGTTGTCAATCTGAACGTCAGAGAACGATTGTACCAGCATCGTAACTCTGACGTATGAAGGCAAACTCCTGCGCAGAGGTAACACGGTTTCACCTTAGTGGCCCTGCCTTCAAACGTCAGTGTATCGTACTTCTTTTCGCGTAGGAATGTCGTCATTCACGATGGCTGCCTCCATGAAAGCACGTGGTTATGTTTACTCACAAAATCACGTGGTCAAATTCGACGAAGCTGATTGGCCCGTCGATTTGGTTGCTTCTAAATTGGAAACTATTTCTGCCGGAACGTCGACACCGAAGCAGAGCCAAACGTGTAATCCGCCACAAAATAGTGCAACACAAAATAATGAACAAAGTTGCGCAATCATGGTAGTTTTACTGTTTTCATACATTACTAAACTTGGTGGTAAGAATACGATTTTTTAAAGTGCAAAGTTACCTGTAGGTCGGTTTTTATTCACTCTTCTCATTCCGAGCAGAGTGATGAGAGCGTATGAAGCTGGAAGTACAAGTGGAGCAAACCGAAAACACGGAACGCCGTACCTCTGGGCTAGCGAGTTTGGTATGAAGGGCGCCGCCATATTGATCGAGACCGCACTACTTGGGGAAACCATGGAAACGGATAGTGATTGACAACAAACATGGCGGCGCCCTGCTCATGTCAATGTTACATTGCAACGATTTCAATAAAAATCGTTGCAAAATGCACAGTTAACCACTCAAACGTTTTTTTATATTTATATTCATTGCGAAATCATTCATTTAGTGCAAACAAACATCAGTTAAATAAAAAATTATATGTGAACTATTTCCAGTCTACGCAAAGATACACCCGTATCACTTCTGACCTGTTCACCGACCATGTGGTGGTCGAACTTAATCCGCAATTATTATATACTGACGAGGTGCTTTCAATGGCGGCTCGAAGATTGCCGAAAGCTTCCAACCTCGTCCCCAGGGGTATAGTTCGCTCAGACAACCTCGGACCACTCGCTCACTAACCCCTGGAATCAGCTTCGGTTGCTAATCCAGGAATCTTGGACTAAGTATAGGTGGCAGCACGAGTCAAAATAATCAATTTGAAATACTAACCAGTGCTTTTTAAAATTCTTTTTACAAAAAATCATCAAACCTGGATATAGATAACCTTCTGGTTTGATCCAAAATATTTTGAAAATTTCTTTGGGTATATTCTTGGATATATTTGACGGTTTCCCGTCAACCAATCACGTGCGTTAAATCCAAAGCTGATGCCAGGGGTTAGTGACGCGACCGCCATATTGTCAGAAAGCGAACGACCCCTGGGAACGAGGTTAGAAAGCTTCCGAGTCGAAGACGATTGCGTCCGTTGTTTAATGATGATTACATGTAGTCATGACCATAGGGCCTACATGGAAGATTCCGTCGCTTTTTCGTTGAATCTGCGGGTTTTTTTTGAATGAGCGATGTTGGACAACGTCGGGCGACAGAAGATAGTCGAATGCAACGGATGTATTAGCAGCCCCACGAAACGCCTTGGTCAACTTAGAGATTTCGCCGTCCGACGACGTCAAAGAGTGACCGATGAGCCAAAACCAACTCAGCGGTTGCCGTGCGTCGTCGGATGGTGTTTCATTGTGACCAAAAAAGGAAGACGGATTTCGCCGCTTTTCCGCGCTGAATCTGTGTTTTTTTAAAGGAAGCCGTCCTCTAGATAATGATGTCTCCTTATCGTCTTGTTAGATTTCGTTCTTTTTTTATAGTTTATTAGCGAGGTTTCGCAAATCTGATGAAACACGAAGTACGAAATACGAAATTCAACTTCATTTCCAGAACCTAATGTATGCCTGGAGATGGTTGGTACCACAAATGTCCTGGCTGCCAGTGCGTCTTTTAGCATATCATGAACGACCGAGAGAGTTATGGTGCATCTTGAATTTTTAAAATTCCACTTCGTAGATCACATTTTTGGGTTCGCTCTGCCTTTAATTGTTATGTTCTCATCAAAAGAATCGGGGGTCAGAAAACGCAACTTTTGCAGAAAAATAGCTACATGTATTCTGCAACATCCAACATTTTTTGAACCCAATATTGCCAGGTATTAGAATGCATCCATGTTAGTAAATGTCAGGGACCGTTCTATAGATAAGCGCATACTTCTCTGAGACCCCCGGCAAAAAGAACAAACTCCCAATCTTTATTGGCAGAACAACCGACTCTGTATCGAAGTCTCCCAATTTAATTAAACTTGTTAGATTTACATCTGAAGTTTTGCATTCCAGCGGAAATGCCACGAGAGGGCGAACCGTTTTCCTCCTTTGTGGAGAAAAAATCAGAACTCTGTTGTTAATCTTATCGAGTCCCGACTTGTAAAAAAATAGACCCAGACCAAGTGAGTACTTTTCAAGCCTAACTTCCCTAGATCTTTTCTTATAAAAGTTTGCTTTTTCCAGATGATACATGTAAAGTCCGAAATCTGTACTGGTCGTCAAAACATTGATAAAAAGAATTACATCTCCTGACCCTGGTACGTAAAATCCACTCATATGATTTCCCTTGGATTTAACAAGGATCTCTATCCGGGAACACTGCAATTTGTTTAGTAACCTACGAAACTGATACGAGATGAAAATATTCTCAAATGTTCCGTCGTATCTTCTTTTCGTGTGGTAAGCGATGACAAGTCCTTGTTTGTACTCCGTGTGGTAGTTCAGCGTGAGTATTTGATGGGCATCATGGCCTTCATGAGCACCACAGATTCGCCCTGAGCACAGCCTATCAAATATGCCGATACGTTCACCGTACACGGTATACATTGCCCAGTCTCCACACACAAATCCACTCAGACACGTTTCCTTTGATTCAAAGCAGCCGATAAAGATCTTCATGTCGTTTAGGTCGTGTTCTGGTGGGAGTAGCTGCAGCTGTTTTAATTTGAAACTACATCTTACTGTGTACGAGAATCTGGAAAGTTTTTTATACTCGATTACCTTCAGTTCTCGTTTATGATGTTCGGCGCAGAGAAGTATCGTCCACTGCAAATCATCGCCAAAAAGTCGACATATTCCGGTGATTATCTTCGGCAAAGCAACGGCTTTCTTTAATGTCCCTCTTTTGCTGCCTGAAAGAGGACAACATGTGACTTACTCTCCATTCCAGTTCCGAGTGGCGCGAGGTTTATCAACGATAGCTCTGCAACGGCTGGGCCGAATTTGATATACCATACATCAATCGATTTGTCTTTTTTTGGCGCTACAGCCATCATCACTGTCATTTTCCCGGAAAACGTGACAGAAAAAAGTTCCTTCACAAATCACAGTTTGTGTTGACGGCCGAAATGGTGGCCATTTTGAAATGACGCAATGCACTGCGCACGTGTAAACTGCACTGAACATCATGGCGAAATGAAATGGGTTTTGAGAAAGGGATCCGTTATGTCGGCCTTACGCGAAAAATGAATATAGCAGAAAGATACCGGCAAGAAAGACATTGGGTCATATGAATAAAAATTAGCATTTGCTTGCAAGCAAATACTTCAAGTAGGAGCAGCATTTGCTGAAAGGAAAAGATTATGCTTGTACTACTGCCAATGCTTTGCTGGGAAGTTTCAAGGAAGTACTTGAAGGTCATATCCCGATGTCGTTTTTCCTATGAATGGTCTGCACCGTGAACCGGATGGTGGTCTATTTCATCGTGTGGTTTTGGCATTGTTCGGTGGGGTCAATCGGGTTATGTTTTGACTGCGCTGAGGACCCTTTTTGCGTATCGTGTGCACGAACTGGGATTCTCACATTTTGATCGACTGCTGGCTGAAAGATGTCCGCGGAAATAAAGTTTTTTTGGAAAACATGTAAATAGTTTTTTTCTGATTAATAAACATTTTTTCTGCAACATAAAGTTTTTTCCCCAGAATTTTAGGGCGAGGAAATTAAAGTTTTTTCGTGGAGTTAGATTTTTCCACCGAATTAAAATTCCATGTGATAAACTCGGAGAAAAATAAGGTAAAGGGTAAGGCAGATGTGCTAAGAACAGGAAATTGACCACTCAATCGAAGAAGTGGGGAACAGATGCTGTTGTCGTTGATAAAGACCATTTGCTTAAAGGGGCTGGAGGAAGAACGCTCCCATGTCCAAAGTGTGCATATTTCAGAAAGTATTGGTCCGATTTGGATAAAATTCGCAGTGGTGAT
>NMRB01005628.1:7011-19400 GCA_002633025.1 Notospermus geniculatus
CGCCTAAGGAGCTAAACATCATCGTATGTATCCATTGGTTGCAGCCGGTCCCTAACACCCATTCTCGCCTAAGAGCACGCCTGTTTTCTTCCTCGAGAGTCGCAAATGCCGCTGCCATGCCTGCTGAAAAACATTTGACACACTGCGTATCTGCTACGCAAGACTTACGCCTGGTCAGGAGCATCCGTAACATTACGCACTCCTTCCGCAATGGTGCAAAGTTACGACACCTTCGTGAATCACGCGCAATTCCTTACGTACGGGTTAGTCATCCGTTACTCATGCGGAAGGCCTAAGTAGGCTTTGTGAATAAGGCCCCAGCTGAACTGACAGGTCTTATGCTTCATTGAATGACTTTTAATCGGAATGTACAGAGATTTTAAAAATATGGGCAAAATATCAGAAATATCACAATTTCAAAATATCATGAAAAACCTAAATTCCTAAATTTTCAAATATTTGATTCGTAATCGACATCATATCATACTATTACTATGACCAATTAAAATTGCAGTAAAAAAGTTTTCGGAGATCTCACTTCAATTTTGTGAAATAGCAAAATCTCAATTGCATTTTCACATTTGATACTTTGATAATTTCAAGAATTTTGGAAAAAATCGAATGCCAACAGGCCCACAAAGTCAAATGAAAAAAGATTCCACCTAATTTTCTGACTTGTTCAATCATACGAGACAGTAATTTGAATAAACGGCACAAAGTGAAGAAAAAGGCGTCAAAGTCATGCAGTTTTTCAAAATTACGCCGCAAAAATGATGAGGTATATTAACGCCAATATTGCTTCACAAAGGTTCCATGATGAGGTTGTATGATGTGAAATCAATTTCGAATCAAATATTTTCAAAAGTTAGGTTTTTATGATATTTTGATATTGTGATATCTTCGTGATGTTTTGACAATATTTTTCAATCCCTGTACATTTCGCCAAATGTCATAAAATGAAGCCACAGCCGTGCAAGTTCAGCTGATAGGTATTTTCTAAATATTTTTCCTGTAATTTTTTTCATGGGGTATGAATAATTTCGGGCTTAACTGTATCATTTATTTATAGTTTCGTGTGATGTAAGCGTGTTGGCATAAAATCAATATCGAAAAGAGTCATGGGGAATGTTCAAAAAAATCTCATCTCATCCAGGCTGTTACCATTGTTCAGTTCTGTTTTCAGTAATTTGAAGCATCAATACTATCTTCATTACGTGAAAAGAACAATATTGTTGAATGCACGAAAGGCAGACATGTTAGGCGTGAGAGGCATGGCCCTTATGCTGTACGCGACCTTCCTTTTTTTTAAAAAACTTTTTTAAACCTTCCTGGTGAAGCCCCATATCCGCGGCGATCAGAGCGACGATTCGTGCCGCTCTGCCTCGTCCGCCCAAAGTCTTCCGAGAATGGACGTCAAGGAGGCCGTCTACATATATCGACACTAAGATCTCCCTCCGTCCTGCGCAAGGGTACAGACGACGTGCCCCTTCCTCCGCAGAGCCGGAAGATTAATGGCCTCCAGGCAGGGAGGGGATGGCTATGCCACGCCCTCGGACGGCGGACCTGGGAGTGTCTTTGTTTCTATAGGGGTTACCCGCAGGCGTGATGTGAGTTGTAATTGTCACTAGACGGCCTCCGGACATATAGCTATATATATACCTCACGCATTATGATTTTAGTAGTTCGTTATGTGACTTATAGGGGTCACGACATAATTTTGACAGGTAGTCCATCTTCTTAACCTAAAAGAGAGTTTTATTGTTTTCTTTTGTAATGGCTGAGTTGTGTTGTTGATATGGGGAGCGCGGGACGACTGTCGCGGACAGTCTGCGAGATTACATCGGGATGGGTTCGACCCCGTCTGCATGACATCTTTGAACGACCTTTGGATGATGCGCAAGGGATCTTCACCTTTATTTAGATTGTTTTAGGTCCAGGTAGGCCTAGTTTGGTTTAGTACTGTCTTAAACGACTTCATGGTGATATGTATAGGCGTTGATCGATTTTGTAGTTTTAATAGAATATTGATCATATACATTTGGTATATGCAAAATGACTTGGTGTAGTACCGTATTGCACTTGTGTTATTGTGATACCAGAGGGGTGTGGAGTGTTCGAATAGCTGGTTTTCTTATGCACTTACGTATAATTATATATCGATGAAGGGGTGACCTTTGTCACTTCTCGTAGTATTTAACAAATATGATGAAGTTTCCTGTGAATAGAAATAGGAAGATTATTTAATGAGGTGAATGATTACTCGTTCCCATGAGTGATAGGTGTTAGTTGGTCTAATGGTACCGGTATAGGTATTGATGTGAGAATTATATGGTTTCATGTTTTGAAATGGATGAAATAAAAAGTGTGGAGATAAAATATTTGAAAAAATGTAACATAGGCTGAAATTCTCATTATATATATTTTAATGTCCCGGTGTTAGTTGGTCTAGTGGTACCGGTATAGGTATTGATGTGAGAATTATATGGTTTCATGTTTTGAAATAGTTGAAATAAAAAGTGTGGAGATAAAATATTTGAAAAAATATTTATTTATTTTGGGCGTGACTGAAGAAGCGGTGAGGATGTAAGTCCGCGCCCTGGGAGGAGTGCCTTGATATCTCTAGGAGTTTACCGAGATAGCCTCCCGTATTCGCTACATCAGGGTATTTCCTGGGCCTCGATGGCGGCGCCCAGGAGGATAATTACTATGTCAATTCCGTCCGGGTTCAGCATGTCATTTCACAGGCTCTTTTATTTTGCAGGACCTGCTTGTTGATTGCGGGCTTAGCTCAACCTCGTCCACAGGGGTATAGTTCGCTCAGACAACCTCGGACCACTCGCTCACTAACCCCTGGAATCAGCTCCGGTTGATAATCCAGGAATCTTGGACTAAGTATAGGTGGCAGCACGAGTCAAAATAATCAATTTGAAATACTAACTTGTGCTTTTTAAAATTCTTTTTACAAAAAATCATCAAACCTGGATATAGATAACCTTCTGGTTTGATCCAAAATATTTTGAAAATTTCTTTGGGTATATTCTTGGATATATTTGACGGTTTCCCATCAACCAATCACGTGCGTTAAATCCAAAGCTGATGCCAGGGGTTAGTGACGCGACCGCCATATTGTCAGAAAGCGAACGACCCCTGGGAACGAGGTTGGGCTTAGCTCGTTCACTGAGGGGAGCGGTCCTGTAGTTTATTTATTATTCATGGAATGCATTGTCTCCCCGGCATATAAGCAGGCTATTGAAGCTGTAGCCGGTGGAGGGTGAGGGTGGAATCCGCTGGCCTGATTGCAGTGAGGCCAGACCCTGACGGGATTCTGCTGCTGCTTATTGAACCGCATTAGTAGAGGTTTTCTAGAGGCAGTAGCGATTAATATGTCGCCATTTTATATATTTTAAAAAGTTTAGAAGATAAATCTTGTCCTCGATGTTTATGCGGCTTTTCTGATGCTGAGACATTTCGCCCACCTGACACATCCCTTTATTTTATGCCTTGTTGTAACGCTCCTACATCTTCGGTGCGTAATCGCACTTTTGTATCACATGTACAATATTACTTTATTTTCTTTAATAAACCGAATACCTTGCCCTTCATGTGGCACTCTCGTTACCAGAATTTTTACCAGGATTTTTGGACGGAAGCGATGGAATTGTGGAGGGAAGCGATCGATAACACTCACATCCGTCCAAAAGTCCTTATCCGTGATTGGTCGATTTTATGTGGATATTTATTCGTGATTTAATGGGGACATAAAATACGAATTTATATGGACATTAAATACGTAGTGCGATTTTATATCCACATTAAAAACTCAGCTGCCATTTGTTGATTTAGTGTGGATATAAATTCTTGAATCGGAATTAATGTGGACATTAAATATGAATTGTGTCCACTCCGGCCTGCGATATACGAGGATTGATTGATTGCCAGCATATGGTATTCCTCACTGATTTGCAGAGGGGGCGAAGTATGTTGCAAAATGTAGGCTTATGTTAAGGTTATTTTGATGTATGGGATGAACCTGGTTGTATTGATACGCGGTTATTATGTGCGTGTTACGTAGGTAAAATGAAATATTGTAGTCATGTAAAGTTTTGGTTGGGGATATTTGAACCTGGTGTAGAGGAAGAAAGACGGTAATGAAATGTAATCCGCGCCAGGATAAAGAGATCGACAGCGTCAGTCCCTGTCAATCTCTTTATATGTCTACGCACCGGTATGCTCCAGTCTCTACAGGGAGACTGGAGGACTAGACGGATGTGCACTTTTGTTATTGCATTTTGGAAATTTGACCACGATGTCGTCGTGTAGCAAGCGTACAGACACTAGGGCCGAATCGGTAGATGTCGTCCTGGGTAACCCTAAAGTTTACCCAGGACCAACCTGGGTAACCCTAAAAGTTACCCAGTTTGAAATTCGCGCACATTTTCACCTGCGGTCGAGAATCTTGAAAACGTTACTTCAGTCATATATCAGTGCAACCTCGTTCCCAGGGGTCGTTCGCTTTCTGACAATATGGCAGTCGCGTCACTAACCCCTGGCATCAGCTTTGGATTTAACGCACGTGATTGGTTGACGGGAAACCGTCAAATATATCCAAGAATATACCCAAAGAAATTTTCAAAATATTTAGGATCAAACCAGAAGGTTATCTATATCCAGGTTTGATGATTTTTTGTAAAAAGAATTTTAAAAAGCACTGGTTAGTATTTCAAACTGATTATTTTGACTCGTGCTGCCACCTATACTTAGTCCAAGATTCCTGGATTAGCAACCGAAGCTGATTCCAGGGGTTAGTGAGCGAGTGGTCCGAGGTTGTCTGAGCGAACTATACCCCTGGGGACGAGGTTGATATCAGTGCACGAAATCCAACAAATCGGCAAACTTGGTAAACTTTAGTACACTAAATTTTAGTACACTAGAGTTTAGTACACTAAAGTTTACCCAGGATCGTCCTGGGTAACATTTAGGGTTACCCAGGTTGGTCCAGGCTAAACGTTAGGGTTACCCAGGACGACATGTACCGATTCGGCGACACTAGATCATTACTGTCAGTCACAGAAGATAGGGTGATCTCAACCATGGGCTGCAGACGACGGACTGGATGAAAGCGTCCTTGGGTTTTATGGAATTCTTGAATGTTTGTCCTTGGACCTACTTCTGAAAGAAGAGTGAAACGTAAGTAGGCTAAAAGCCGGATCCTTGGTGGGGATGCGAGTCCTGTTCACCCTCCTAATTAGGAGACGGATCCAGGTTGTTGTTTGTAACTTTGTTAGGAAAATTTATAAGGGAATCCTGACATTTAGTTGGATGCGGGGAAATAATTCATTTCTTTTTCTAGGCCTAATTTGTTATCACTTCCTCATGTAGTTGTTTAATATAAATTACTCTTACTATAGTCTTGGGGGTATTACACTGTTAGTATAATTATACTGTTAGTTTCATTCCTCCAAGCTATATTTTAATTACCCCTTCCCTTCAGCCTAGTCAAGCCTTACATTCACTAATTACATTTCTCTCAGGTTGAGCAACCATCTTTTGGGCTTGTACTCTTTTCCTTCCTTAATTGCTGTCACGTCCTGTTTGGATGGATACTTCATATCTACATTTGGGTTTCAGCTCAGTCTGTTCTAGAGTTTCGGATTGTAAAGTTCCAGCCTGAAGAAGACCCCGGTTGGGGTCGAAAATTCGCAAACACTCTGGAAATTGCCTTTTTATTTATCATATATTGTGTGTCAATTTTTGTGCTTTTCTTCTCTTTGGATGCGGGGAAATAAAATATATTAGGGAGTTTTCGCAAAGCCCCCGAAACGCCAACGCCAACGCCAAACCCATTGTACGATGCCACGAAGAGAGCACCGAACAAAAGGATAGACGTTGGCGTCGGCGTTTCGGGGGCTTTGCGAAAACACCCTAATGAAAATAGCGAACCGCCCGAGTGACGTCGGACGTGTCAATTTCATTGTGTTTGTCCCACCCTGCTTTTGTCCTGTCTCACCATCGACAATGTGGTCACTCAGTAAAGTCTACTTGTTATCTAATATTTGTCCGACCTTCGCTGGTAAAAATAGAAACCGGGCGGTGTGCTATTGGGTAAACCCGGAAATAACCTAGAATCGCTTCTAAGACATCAAAACACTCCAAACAAAATTCACGCCCCTTTCATTAATATGCAGTGAGTCTTTTTTCGCGCCATCAATGACCAACCAATCGCTCGCTGTTGCACGCCTGGTCACTTTCTAGCGGTCAATGTGAATTGGTCGATAATCATTCGGGCGAATCTTCTGTGTGCAAAATGCCGTGGTATACAGGGTGTTCCGAAAAGAATGAAAACAGCCCAGAATCAAACAACGGTAGGCCCTATTTGTGATCGTAGCCGTATGGAGGGGGGTGGATGGGAGCAGAAATCAATCCTTTCATGACTGATAAGTATAAAGTTCACGGTAAGCTAAAGCCGCTTGGGTCAAAGTGTACTTTTCCAGAACGTAACCTACTGTCTGGGCAAGTCAAAGGCCCAGGATAGGGCCATTGTGTTGTGTTTCAATGGAAATTCTTTTTAATTATCCTTATGCAATGGGGACCCTTGCTCACTGCCTCAATAGGTGTCACTGGTGGTTAAAACTATTGAAATGAAACTGACATCCCGGTCCTGATCAATTTCCCACACAAAAGGTGTCCATTGTATTGGATCGGGTTTCGGTGTGCTGCCCTCTATCGTAGCTAGGATCCCTAGCTTTTTCTTCAGAAATCTATGCGTTGTCACTGAGGCATCCGACCAACTGGTTCAGTGTGTTACACGACACCCTGTATACCTCTTATCAATGAAAACCAAGTCGGCATGTTTTTGAATACCCCACGAAATCAATGACCCTTCGTCAAAACTCATTGTAATAGCACCTCTACGGCCCTATTCACAGGCCTGTCGCAATGCCAATTGTATGACTAACATGTGACTTCAACGTGGTGGAGTAGGCGTCACTGATCGCAAATTATGCAGTGATGTCTTAGAAGCGATTCTAGGTTATAACCAGAACTACTAGCAAATCGTGGATTAGTGAATATTTCACTTACCTAATCATATGATGTTGTGATAGTCCCTCTGGAAGTACTAGTGGTTGCATGTGAAGTAATTCCTCGTTTAGTTATGTAGCGCCGGGGACGTCGCGCCTTGATAGTGGGCGTGTACTGATCACAATATGTGAATCAATATGCGTCTGCTAATCAATAACTCTACATATACATACATAAATTATTAGTGACGTGATGTATTTTGCCTGCTCGGTCACGTGGTTGAGATTCTGTTATAAGACCTTTGCGGGCCCGTGACCGGGTAGGATAATAATAATAATAATAATAATGTGTGGGCTTAGAGTGCCTTTTACATTTAAGTGTCAAGGCACTTCACAACATTATTACCCAGCCTATGATTCAGAAACCTTTCTGTAGAAACCAAGGGCAGCCACAATACGGCGCACACGATGGACATTTCAGGCCAGTTGAGAGTTACAGAGTGACACGGCCGGGGATCGAACCCGCGATCTTCCGATCACGAGTCCACAGCCCTAACCATTATGCCACCGCGCTCCCCAAGGATGAGAGAGGCCGACGCCAAGTGATGTACCAGTAAGTTCGTATTCAATAAATTGTTTAGTATCACATCTGCCTGGTTATGAGTTCTTGTCCCCGACCCGGCGAGAGCGGTCTGGTTTGGCGGCCTCTGGGCTGTACCTGACCAGTTACTGGAGTTCAGGACTGACAGCTCAGTACACCGTGTTACCAGAGGGATGTGGAGTGTGTGTTTTGAGTAGTTCGTTTTGTTATGTACTTACATAACCTAGAATCGCTTCTAAGACATCACTGCATAATTTTCGATCAGTGACGCCTACTCCACCACGTTGGAGTCACATGTTAGTCATACAATTGGTATTGCGACAGGTCTATGAATAGGGCCGTAAAGGTGCTATTACAATGAGTTTTGACGAAGGGTCATTGATTTCGTGGGGTATTCAAAAACATGCCGACTTGGTTTTCATTGATAAGAGGTATACAGGGCGTCGTGTAAGACACTGAACCAGTTGGTCGGATGCCTCAGTGACAACGCATAGATTTCTGAAGAAAAAGCTGCGTGCAATGGGGATCCTAGCTACGATAGAGGGCAGCACACCGAAACCCGGTCTTATACAATGGACACCTTTTGTGTGGGAAATTGATCAGAACCGGGATGTCAGTTTCATTTCAATAGTTTCAAGCACTAGTGACACCTATTGAGGCAGTGGCCTAGGGTCCCCATTGCATAAGGACAATTAAAATAGAATTTCCATTGAAACACAACACAATGACCCTATCCTGGGCCTTTGACTTGCCCACACAGTCGGTTACGTTCTGGAAAAGTACACTTTGGCCCAACACGACTGTTAGGAAGGGAATTTGCTATAGAGGCGTCACCTTTCGGAGAACGGCCACAACATGGGGAAAGCCCTCCTAAAAATAGTACGGTGACCTGACGGGATTTTGCTGCTGTTTGTGGAACCGCATTAGTAGAGGTCTTCTATGAGCAGTAGCGATCATCGTTTTATAATTTTTTTCTTCATTTTTGGGATACTTCATATTTAAATTAGGCCCTATTGTCAACAGTGGTCGAGATAATATTTTATAAATTACTGAATGACTAATATATACCTTTTGGACTCAATACCGGCGATTTTAACAGTAGGATGACATAGTTCTTGATGCCGTCATGGTTGGATGTACTTTTAGTAGATCATCTAAATTTGGAAAATTGGACAGAGCCAAGTCGTTGGTGCGGGCTGACGGCCACATGCACCTTCCTGAGTTCGGCATAGCTGGGAAATTGACTATGGAATCATGTACTAGGTCTATTTTTTTGTCTTGTGTTTTCAAAATTATATGAAACTGATCCGGAAAGGGGGATCACCCATTTTGGAAAAGGGGGGGGGGAGAATACAACATTTAGGCCCAATTACTATTGTGAAGGGATATGCTGGACTTGGGTCCGGCCTCGTTTTTTCTTTACGAACAAGGGAGTTCGGATGGGAATGGTGTGTACATAAATGTACAATAAATGTATGTACTCTAGATTCGTTCTTCTAAGGTTACTTCAGATATTCATGCTGTAGGTTTGTTTAGGCCTAGCCCACAATTCATACAAAGAATTTATTGATTCGTTTCAACATAAACTGACCAATGAGTGAGTCTTGCGTTACAGCTCTTTATTTTGCCATGCATTTTCAATAGTGTAGGGTGTTCAGTAAAGTAACCTTAGAAGAACGAATCTAGAGTAATATTTGTATAATGTTTGTATAATAATTGTATGATATGTGTAATATTTATAATATATGTAATATGTGTACATGTATATTATGTGTATAGTATTTGTATAATTTGTACGTGTATGATAGATTTCTTTACTCTCTGATTTGAAAATACATGTACTAAATAGACAGAATAAAAAAAATGATGCTATTGATTATGTCATTTATTTATAGTTTCGTGTGATGTAAGCGTGTTGGCATAAAATCAATATCGAAAAGAGTCATGGGGAATGTTCAGAAAAATCTCATCCAGGCTGTGACCATTGTTCAGTTCTGTTTTCAGTAATTTGAAGCATCAATACTATCTTCATTACATGAAAAGAACAATTGATGAATGCACGAAAGGCAGAAGACATCCTCCTTACAAATGTGGCGAGAGGACTCGGCAGAATCAGATGGAGTGTAAACAACGGCTAAGGAATGGCTTGATCCGGTCAGATTTGTTCTTCTTGAGAGTCTCTGATCAGGTCATTCCTCTTGACAACACGAGATACTCATTGTCGAGAATAAGAGGATAAAACCAAATGACGGATTTACACATTTGCCGCCTTCCGTCAGACCAACGTTGTGGGACGCTAGAGTCATGGGTGTGTGGAGATATAGATGCACTTTATTACCTGTGCTTACATTCAATCACACTGCGAACTTAGTGTACATTGGTGCACAGTAAGCTACCATTCCCAAGCCAATATTTTGTGGGAAAAGATGACGAGATAATTTGTCAAATAAGAAACTAAACAGTGGTTTGAAGACGAAAATATTTGTGTCATTATTTACGATGTTTTCCAACGGTTTGATTCAGACGTATTTTCAGACGGTGGTGCAGCACTGGAGTCTTTTAGCATCAGACATACCACAGCAGAATGTTACGTCATTTCTCGCCTGTGCTGCAGTTTGTTGTCAGATGGAATGTACATCCTTTGTTGTGGTACCGGAAGATTTCGACTCTGTTTGTCAGATGAGCAGAAGGAGAGGAACGTCTATGGAGAAGAAAGAAGCACTTCAATTTCAAGCTGCACGGATGTGTCAGAAAAAGGCAATGTGTACAGAACCCAATGCACACAGCACTAGAGTTGCTTTCAACCCATAACTGTTGTTGCATGAATTTGTCAAAAAAAAACGACAATAGGAAGAATAATGCAACTTAAATAAAATTGACTGAAAAAGATGTTTAAAATGGTTTGCAATCGAATGCACCAACAATCTGGAACAGAAAGTCCGTTGTTCACTGATTTCACGCCAGACTTGTCAGTAACCGTTCCTGACAAGTCTGGCATGAAATCAGTGATTGCGGATGTCAATACAGTAGAGCCTCACTACTGCGGAATGACCTCAGCTGTCCGTAATAGTGAGGTGTCCGCAGTATTGGATCTCGATCAATAACGGACACCAGGTGGCTCTGTAGGTCCATGGTATTCATTCATTGAGGGGTCATTCCGCCATACTTGAGAGCTTAGGGTAAACTCAAATCAGGAACATGATTTCATTTCATGTAAATATTTGTTGATTAGAAAACTATTCCTTGAACAATTTATCGTTCACAAATATTTTAAACAGCAAATATCTTGAACAATCTTTGAAAATAAGAATCAGAGAGCTTGGTAAGACCACAGTTACCGGTAGCTATTGGAGCTGTGTTTCCATCACGTTTGCCATTTTTCATGGAGCACTTTTCCATTAGTTACACTCACTTAGTAAAGAAAGAGTCCAAATTTGACTGCCCAGCATTAGTCTTAGTTTTCAATGCAGAGTCTTGAACTTTGGACTGAGACAAGAGAGTCCAAAACAGAGCCATAGTCCCCATCCAAGCAGAAGAGTCCAGTTATTCAATGTGTTAGGTGTTAATCATAAACAATCAGGTTTTGTTGTAATTAGCACCTCATGTTTGATCATTCCTGCCTTTGACAACTTGTGAATGAATACTTTTAAAATGGCTTCAAATTTTAACCTGCTGTCCGTAATAGTGAGGTTATGGGACTCAAATTTCCAAAATCAACTGTCCGTTGTCCTGAATAGTTTGGTGTGCGCAATATTGAGTTAAATTTATATTGAAAATGGCTTGGGAAAATTCGGGACTGGACAAATCTGTCCGTTATCCTGAGGTGTCCATTAGGTGAGGTTCTACTGCTGTACTTCTTTTCAGTATCTCACATTCAACATCCACAATAAATTCTCGGCATGTTTTTCAGGAGAAAGCAGCAATTAATTATAACATTAAAAAAACAGGAAAATTTCTACCACCTGTTGTCATTTCTAAAAGGTCCAATTGGTACTTTGAACCGAGATATGATTGGCTAGTTGTAATTGTTTCCTTCGGCAGTCAACAAACCAAATCTCTTTGTTTGCGGTTCCGAGTTTTTTCTCGAGGTGGCGGAAAGGACGATTATAGACTTCTGTATGATCATGCGGTTTGTCTCGAACCCCCGTACCCAAAGCATCTGCATGTTGCCACTTACAAGTCGTGCCTTTTCCTACCGGGCCGTAATGCCAGTGAGGTTTTACTCTATTATGTTGTTAATGGCACATTTTCCCCAAAATTTTTGATCCCAGCACCTGATATCTGCTGTGGGGAAAAGGACAACACCTTTTCTGGAATGGAAGAGAAATTACTTCATTGCTGCAAGGAATCAGGTCTTTGGGAGTGCACTATCTATGAGGCGACGGGATCAGATAAGTCGAACATTCTGGTCCTTGAAAATGCTGTCCGCCTTCATCTGGAAAGCGAGCCAAAGATTTTTGGCCGAACGGGACTGTTTTCCTATGTCTTTAATTTTTGGGATTATACCGCTATTTTTTATGTCCATTTAGAGGAATATGGGTATAAAGCAGTGAAGTATCGTGTCATACTGAAAAATAAGATGGACAAACGATGCAATCAGTCTTTAGTCCTTCATGATCACTACTACGAGATGTTTTTCGTAATAGGGAAACCCTTCCTCTCGGGCTTTGCACTGCAGAAGATTCCTGATCCAAAGGAAGGCCTCGTCAAAAATGGATCAGGGAAGTTCACATTTCAAGAAACAAAGGTCTATTTTAATCAACAAGCTA
>NMRB01005629.1:8770-19390 GCA_002633025.1 Notospermus geniculatus
CTCGTATCATGGGGAGGACTTGTCTTCTATAGGCCTTGAGAATAGATTTCTATCAGTAAATGACGAAAGATCAAGGTGATGAAGGTCTGTTTATTAAAGCGAATGGCTCGCGGGGTTTGTTTTGTACCTCCCATAGAGAGTGAACCTAGTCTCCAGGCAAAGCCGTGCTCCAGTCATAGGAAAAACCTGTGCAAATATGCGAACGTGCACCTGGGGACGAGGTTCCATCAAAAATTTGTTAAAATGGGTTAATGACAGTTTCCAATTCAGTCCGTCAAAATGTACATTTTGTACTATCCACATTGATTTCGAAGCGGTAGATTTTGCAGAATACGCCTCCGAAGTTTGGCTGTCTAATGCATTTCCCATTAAACTAAAATCCTTCTTTCGCCTTTTTCTCAAAACGGCGCTTGATTTGGGGACCTGTCAACAAACAACTGTCAACAAACCCCGCGAGCCATTCGCTTAAGGAATAAGTTTAACGATGGCCTGTTTAGGTTTGCCCCTTCTCACCCGAACTGAGATACATTGAACTTGTTAAAGTGCCTCGCACCGCGCAAATATATTAACCGTGCAATTATATTATTGGCCTGGGACAACTAACATCCTGGGAATCCAGGGCATTTCCACTCTGCATAGCGCGTTACAATGCCCTGGGGAAACCCACCCCGTTTCGGCGGGGAAGAGGGCTGTTCCCTCATGTGTACTCGCCAACTGGTAATTCACGAATAAACCATGCAATGCAGTGGGGGATCGCCACTTGATGTAATGGGCAGACATCGCGCCTAGTGCTGCAACGTATGCACATAGATCTGGTGTTATGAGTTACCGGGTACCAGTCTCATAGCAATGTATCTCATTCCATAATTTATGCATGCTGTCGGAATGAAAGCTGGCCCAAACACATGAACTGGATCATACCTTCGTGTTTTGAACCCGTCGATACTTACTCGTTATGTAGATAATCCGAGAGAATCATTTTGACGCGAAGTTAATTCAGGAATATTAACAAATGCAGCGAGTTAGTCAGCGAATCGAGGGATTTTTAAAAACGCCATATTTGGGAATGACCATGGCGGGATAGATGCTTCGCTGTGATTGGTTGTATTCAGCGACAGACTTTCTGTCGCTAGTTCCACAGCTAAATGGCGCCAATTTCAACAGGGCCTCGGACGTGCGAGTAGGGGAGCGCGTTTTAGAGGACCTGTTGCAAGAGGATGGACAACTAACTGTCCTTCGACCATATCTACTAATTACTGGCATGCAGGCCTTTTGTACTCGAGATGTCAATTAAACCTTTGCTAGCTCCTAGACTAATATACCAATGATGATGATGATGATTGAATTGAAAGGATGGACGGCTGGACGGACGGACGGACAAGCACCGCCACGGTAACCTATGCGGCATTGCCATGTCATGCAGGCCTATTTATTTGCATCAGATCAGCGTACGGATTAGGAAAAGCACAGTACTTAACATCAGTCGTAATTAATTGATAATTCAATTACCATCGGAACGTGCAAGTTGAAGCCAAAATAGTGGCACTGGCTGGAACCAGACTAATGCATCCTGGAGAATAGGCTGGTAGCAAAAATAGATACTGTGAACCGTGACATTTTCGCGTGCGTTTTATTTTCGCGTTCAAGGGTCAAAACGCGAACATAAATCGCGCGAAAATTACTCTTCTTATTATTCTGTTGAAGCTGAAGGGTTCCAATCGCGAATATTTATTCGTCGCGAATTCGTAGATCACCAAAATCGCGAACATTTAGCGTCGCGAAAATATCACGGTTTACAGAGTAATAGATAATTTTTCCTCTCTTATCTATTTTTGCTGATAGGTAATAGGTCTTTCTCGATGCTCATCAAGTTCAGCATACAGGCATGACAGGGATTCTTCCCTTCAGAATGCAGTGGGGCAAGGCTTACCGCTACCGTAGGCCTTGGCCCAGCCTAATTTTTGAACGAATCTTGCCCCCCCCCCCGTAGTGATGCCCCATTCCCCTTCCTTGCTTTAGACGTCAACACCTTCGTAGGTTTTACATGACATTCGCATCGACATTGCCGACTCCATGGCATATGCAACCCACGTTGTATGGTTTTGACATGAAGGGCTATCCCGTATCTATACCGGTGTTATGATGATCTCATGGTGACATTTGGTGACCTCTGGCTGACCAATCACATGCTGAGTTGGCTCTGTGGCTGCCTGTCGTAGAGCGGAGGCACGCACCACGACGAAGGACCAGTCTGGTGAAAATAAATTTTGCTGGTGAAAATAAATTTTGCGTTCTGAGTTTCCCTCAGTACCTTCGATCCTGCAAAGCACGGAAAGGTCTTATCGGTTCTGTCGAAATAGGTCGTCATTATTATAGGTCTAGAGCTTTTTATCATCGAAGCAAACTCTCTAGTCCCATGCAAACATCAGATCAAGGACAACGAGTTTCAAGCATTTTTTTTAAAAACACTGAAAAAAACCTGCCGTTTTTCAGCATGGAGACTATAGAGTGTCGTCACATACACGTAATCGTTGCTCATACAGGTAGTTCGTACTGCTGCCGCAAGGTGGCTCCCTCTACGCCGGCAGTCAAAATACCGCTAACAGACCGCATACCGTGCTCCTTAATTGCTGGTCTAGACTGGCCCCTGTCGTAGTGCGTGCCTCCACTTCTACGACAGGCTTCGCCCGCCATGTTTGCGGCTTATACATCGCAACCCTCCAATGTACCGCCTCTGCGATGGTCCGTGGTTTGTCAGTTCGATGGATCAATGCATCCTGAGGTAATCGGGTTCTTGACGCGGCACACTTCTACATCCCTCCCCTAGCGACAGCATCGGGAACCAATGCGCGACAAGACTGGTGTCCTGTTCAACCCACACATAGCCAGTGGTAGCAACTAGGGAAGCCTGGTGCTACATGTAGGCCTATATCGTAGCCTTAGCTGACACAAGTAAAAAATGGCCGCCATCCTTTTCGTCACTTGAGAAGTTCGACGCGCTATGATACCTAGCCCATGCTGCAACCCTTCATCAATCAGGCGCGGATCCAAGGGGGGGCGCACCCGCCGCACGCCCCCCCCCCTCCTTCGGCCAACAAATCTGTAAAATCGACCGTGAAATTCTGAAATTTTGAGCAAATCATTGAAATTCACCGCAGATTTCAATGTTTCTAGCACAGTGCGCCCCCTCTTTCCCAAAATCCTGGATCCGTCCCTTCAAGTGAGGTACAACATCAGCTCATTCTTTTTTGTGTCGTAACACTCTTCCCTGATGCCTAATTGATAATATTTAGATCACTGAAATAGGTAGATTCGACCAGTCTTGTCACCCCAAGTAGGCCTAGGCTTGGTTGTGATCGTTGTACGTGTACAATCGCGATCACGATCAACCTCGCCACAAGAATAAGCGCTGTAGGTGGTATACGGTCTACATCGATCGTGTGTGTAAAGCTACGAACGAGGTCGCCATAATGAGATGCACTAAATGTACGACGCGCGTTACGAAACCAGGTTAATAGGCCTACTGAAGCAGAATCCCTGATTATTTCATATTAGGATGATGTTTTGGTTACTAGTCCTTGGGAGGGTTTTGGATAATCCTCTCCGCTTTAACGCCTCTATTAAAACTCCGCACCTCGCACATGCATGACAGGTGTGGATGTACCACCCACGGCACAAATTGCGTTTCAAATGCGGTGTACACGTCATGCGATAGGGTCAACATATTTGAAACGCCCAACACTCATTTGTAATTCATAAACCGTGTGCGGCATGGGGCCGGGCCAGGTGCTGTAGTCAGGAAGTAGGCCCCAACCCAGTGCCAATAGCACGAGTTCGTTTCACTCGGCAGACCAACCGAGAGAAACGAGTCACCAAACACCTATCTGGTCAAGTGTAATAGGAAAGAAAATCGCTCCTTGAAAGTTGTCCTCTTCTAATGTTCAATGAAGGATTAAAGGACCACGGTATTGCCACCTTTTCTCGACAGCCGGCGGCACCCGCCACTCTCCAACCCAGGGACTAACTACGTTGTCGGCGAATTGACCCGATTTACTACGTACATTTTGTAATGCATTTTTGTAGTTCGTGTTGCCGCTAGGTGGCTCCCTCTACGTCGGCAGTCAAATAACGCATTAGAGGTCCAATACCGTGCTCCTTAGAGTCCATCAGGGCTGTAAAGAATGAAAGGTCGTATTCCTTAAAGCCCGTGTCACACTGTCCCGAAATTAGACACCCGATGGCCACACGAATATGGAATTTTGAATTTCGCGCGTGAAGATGGCCCCAAAGTCAACTTCCAGAATCTTGCAAATTTTCGACCCCAACCGGGGTCTTCTTCAGGCTGGCATTTATCAGTAAGATTTCCAAAGTTTCCATAATTCGTATGGCCATCGGGTGTCAACTTCGGGGCAGTGTGACACGGGCTTAAATGAAATCACGCCCGCGGACAGTTTTTTCCTTCCACACCTCCGGTTGTTCGCGGAAATCTGAAACGCCCACCTTGTTGAATTTGCGCAGTACATTTTATGAAGTGAGTAAATGGATTGGAGTATCGTGCCAATCCCGTATAGGCCTATCCCAAGTTTCATCTCAGAGTTCGAAATCATTCCAAATCAAATTTGATGATTTTATAACAGATCAATATGAATGTCGATAATCCAGGACATGACAGGAAGTGGTTTAGGCTATCACTGATAAGTTGTTTAGTCCACTATATAATTCAGGCGCGGATCCAAGGGGGGGGGGGCAGTGTTCGCCGCATGGCTTTCTGTTGGGGTTGCCCACCCTACCTTGGCATTTTACCACCCTACATTGAAAGTAGCACCCTACCTTGCAGCCCAATTTTGTAATGGTTTTAATTTCTATTACCCCTCCCCCCCCCCCCCNAATCCTGTGGAGAGCACTGGGGGGGGGGGGCGCACGGCCCCCCTTTCGGCCAATATATCTGTAAAATCGACCGTTAAAATTCTGAAATTTGGAGCAAATCATTGAAATTCACTGCAGATTTCAATGTTTCTAAACCTTTCCCGAAATCCTGGATCCGCCCCTGTAATTTAAGAATGACTATAGTCGCTGCCATGTTTTATCATGACGGATGGAAAGGACACTGGATTTTGAGTGCGGTCAAGACTTAAAGGAGGCCGGTATTGCCACTTTTTCTCGACAGCCGGCGCCACCGGGCCACTCTCCAACCCAAGGAACTACCTACATATTGTACGTTGTCGGCGAATGACCCGATTTACTACGTGCATTTTGTGATGGATTTTTGTAGTTCGTGTTGCTACCGCTAGGTGGCTCCCTCTACGTCGGCAGTCAAATAACGCATTTTGAGATCCAATACCGTGCTCCTTTAAATGGGTCTCTGTCCACATCGCGTTTTTAGCAGTAGTTTCAGGATCTCAGTACAGAGGGAAGCACTGTATCCGTAACTTAAAGTACAACTGCAAAAGCCATGAATATGATGAAAATTCATGCCCTCTAAACACCATCCTGAGAACATCGGGGGTTCCTACTGCTCGCTCCCTTCGTCACCGCAGTTTGTGTGCGGTGACGAAGGGAGCGAGCACTAAGAACCCCTGATGTTCTCAGGATGCAAAATGACGGCCTTCCTTGTCCAGTCCAGGGAAGACTCGGTGCACTTCAATTTTTTCCAACGCACTGAATTTTTTCTCGGTCTCTACTCCTCGCCCTACCTTCCCCCGAATTCAACAAGATCAGGATCCAAGCTGGCAGAAAACGCCTTAAGGCGGATTTATACTTTCCAAGGACGCCGTCACCCGCTGTAATACGCTAAGCCGGTTGGCGGTGCCTAAACTAAATGCAGACGGGTCTGACGCCTATGCTAGGCCAGCTGCAAGCGAATGCTAGCGTCCTTCGGCGGGTGACGGCGTCAGAAGTATAAATCCGCCTTAAGGCAATGTAAACAGTGCGTCGGACTTCAACAAATCATTGGTGAGGGATAGAAGGAAGGAACTGTATTCGTATTCAGGCCTAGGCGAAAGGATAATAGGGAGGTTTCGCAAATGTGACGAAAAACGAAGTACGAAATACGAAATTCAACTTCATTTCCAGGACGTGATGTATTTCTGGAGACGGTTGGTACGACAAATGTCCCTGCTGCCAGCGCGTTTTTTAGCATATCATGTAAGACCGAAAGAGTTATGGACTGGTGCATCTTGAATTTTTAAATTTCCACTTCGCAGATACGAAGTGGAAACGAAAGATAACTTTCAAAGTTTAATATACACCGTAACTCTGTCGGTCTAACGTCGTACGCTAAAAGACACTCTTGCAGCAGGCGATATTTGTGGTAGCAACCATCTCCTGAAATACATTACGTCATGTAAATGAAGTCCTATTTCGTATTTCGTGTTTCGTCAGATTTGCGAAACCTCCCTATTTACATGTACACAATGCGAATGTCCTCGGTCATTCAGCAGGATGGTAAAAAAGTGCTAAGGCGAAATCGTGCTAAGGCGAAATCATCGATGGGCGTGATCTGCAAAGCCTTCGTGGATATCACCCACTCCATCATCCTTGTCGGTAGGCCTCACATCAATTGATTAACTTTGAACTCAGAAAAGCCTGGTTCGCCTGTCGACAGGAGTCTCCGCCGGTGCAATAAAAGCCAGAATTAGCCTACTACCGGAGTGTATCCTTTTAATGAGGCGCCAGCTAAATCGTATCAGGTTGATGGGTTCGGCAGGAAGGAGTCTCGGTGTTGAGGAACTAGTCCGGAAGGATGCTGCGCACCTTTATCATCGAACCGAGCGGTGGACACTTTCTTTAGTGACAGGTTTTTCTTCAACACCGGTGTAATAGAATCTAATGTCCGCCGATATGTGATGTCCCCCAACAATTACGGATCACGCGGCACCATTGAATAAGACTCTAGAGAGACCAAGACCCTTAATCCGTTGACAAACAATACAGGGGGACATCGGGAAGACGGGGGCATTAGATTCTATCACACCGGCATCGTTCTGTTTTGGAACAATAGTTAATAGGTTTCGCAAACCTGACAAAACATGAAGTTCTACTTCCTTTCCATGATCTAATGTATTTCAGGAGAGGGTTGGTGCCACAAATATCGCCTGTTGCAAGAGTGTCTTTTAGCGTATGACGTAGGCCTACTACATGTAAGACTGATTGAGTTATACGGTGCAGTTTACGCTTTGAAATTTATCTTTCGTTTCCACTTCGTAGCTGCGGTGAAAACTAAAAAATTCAAGATGCGCCTTAACTCAATCGGTCTTACCTGATATGCTAAAAGACGCACTAGCACTACAGGGACATTGTGGCACCTTCCATCTCCAGAAATACAATGGGCCTTATTCTAGAAGCTTCCTTAGCTCTAAGGTCTACCTTTAGCTATTGTTTGCAGAGCAGAATACAAAAGCTTAAAGTGGACCTTAGAGTTAAGGAGGCTTCCAGAATACGGGCCTATAGGTCCTGGAAATGAAGTCGAATTTCATATTTCTTACTGCGTATTTCGTTAGATGTGCGAAACCTCCCTATTGCCTGCTGGAGGCTGATGCCCAGTGTGGGTATTTGCCCTAAATTTGCGAATCATGGCATAGACCTACCGGTAGGCCCTCGTCTTAACAGAAGAGTATTCACAATGCAGAACGGATCTCCTCGCAGTGAGAAAGAAACCGGTGAATGGGAGCGCGCCGATATTTACTTAAAAACTAACCCCACTGGTGTAATAGAATCTAATGTCCCCCGATATGTGATGTCCCCCAACAATACATTTTACGAATTGAGCAGCACATTGAATTAGACTCCACAGGGTACGCCAGAGAAACTATCCCTCGAACAATAGGGAATAGAAATGCTATTGTTCGAGGGACACTTTCTCTGGCCCACCCTGTAGAGAGACCAAGACCCTTAATCCTGTGACAAACAATGCATGGGGACATCAGAAAGACGGGGGCATCAGATTCTACCACACCTGCTTCCTGTAGACTGTCCCATGGCTGTGAGAAGTACTTTGCTTCACTCATACTTCAGTGCTACTTTGTAGGTACACTTTGGTACCGTATTCAGTCCATGCGTTGGATTTACACACACACGATTTTATCAAAATGTTTTCATAGTTCAATGGCAGCATGAAAACTACCATACAAGCCAAGAGATAATTTTTTATAAACCTGGCAAGATTGCAATACTGAACCTCCGGCAATAATAAAACGCAGTAAGATAACTTTTGTCCATAGTCATCTTCCAGCATACATGTAGGTTATTATAGTACATCCTTGGAAATTCTGCGCAGAGTGAAATACACGAAATACTTGGTAATATAACCCTGTGTACCATGCATAATATGATCGATACTGGCTTTCTACCAATGGCCAATGCTGGTATTGGGTGGTAAAATCACTATATATGCCGGAACAAAATGATATGGTTTTCACCGTCTTTGAATTTAACCTCATTTTGAAAATGCAGGTCATCGAGTGCATCCGTGTGAGAAGTGGTGTCCACGGTGTGTAATTCACCTTCGCTTTATTCAAGAGCTGTGACGCTGTTTCATGGTCTTTTTAAAAATAGAACAACCTTGAATTGATGAACTTGAAGCGGATGTAGGCCTACGGGTGTACACCGGAGGAAGAAAGGGTTTAACCGTTAAAGACAAGGGTGATTCTCTAGAAACAACCACTCTAAACTTCCACTTACCTGTCCCATTCCTGAACTCGGAAAAAATGACCAAATCCTAAGTTGAAGATATCGCACGCTGTCATTCTTTGCCATGCTCGGCAGTGGGACAAGTAAGTGGACAGGACATTACTCTTTCTGACCATACCCCCACCCCATTATCTTCAACTTTGGGTTTAGTCATTTTTTTCCGAGTTCAGAAATGTGACAGGTAAGTGGGAGTTCAGAGTAAATAACCCGAACCTTTTCTCCAAGCGTCAGTAAATGCCACCTTCAGCACCAGTCATGCACCAAGTGTTGAAAACTGAGAAAATTCAGCATTGATCTATAGAACTGCACGAAAAATGTTCATCCATTTATCAAGCATCGAAATGTCAGGGGGAATGGATGTTGGCCGACATTCGATGAACTGGTTACTTCTTCGCTTTTGCACCCGGATTAATTTGAAACAAAGTGCACCTTGTGTCACATGAATTTCTCATGTGTTTACAAAAACTCGCCCAGCTCCCCAAAATTGCAACCAAAACTGGTGCCAAGGCACCCCGCAAGGCACTCCAACTAAAAAACAATCTCATTTACATGTAGGTCTGCTTGTTCCAAAATGTCTGTGCATGTGTGGGAGAAATGAATAGGCCAGAGCCAAAGATGCAAGTTGTGAGGAAATCGTCAAATTCTGCCTACGTTTTTGTCAGGTTGCGAATCTTTAAACGTCTACTTGTACCGGTATCTCGAAAACCGTTGCTCCTAGTACATGTACGTGAAAAAAAAATAGGTCTAAGCCCTACTTTTTTCTCCTCTTTCTTTTGGCGCCAGTTGCGAGTTCGTAGCTGCTTCCGTTCCGGAGATACAGCCGTTTTGTCACAAACTCATTTTGAAAATGCAGGTCATCGAGTGCATCCGTGTGAGAAGTGGTGTCCACGGTGTGTAATTCACCTTCGCTTTATTCAAGAGCTGTGACGCTGTTTCATGTAGTCTTTTTAAAAATAGAACAACCTTGAATTAATTGATGAACTTGAAGCGGATGTAGGCCTACGGGTGTACACCGGAGGAGGAAAGGGTTTAACCGTTAAAGACAAGGGTGATTCTCTAGAAACAACTACTCGAAACTCCCACTTACCTGTCCCATTCCTGAACTCAGAAAAAAATGGCCAAGTCCTAAGTTGAAGATATCGCACGCTGTCATTCTTTGCCAGGCTCGGGATTGGGACAAGTAAGTGGACAGGACATTACTCTTTCTGACCATACCCCCACCCCATTATCTTCAACTTCGGATTTAGTCATTTTTTTCCGAGTTCAGGAATGGGCCAGGTAAAAGTGAGAGTTTAGAGCAAATAAAACGAACCGTCTCTCCAAGCGTTAGTGCCACCTTCAGCACCAGCCATGCACCAAGTGTTGAAAACTGAGAAAATTCAGCATTGATCTATAGAACTGGACGAAAAATGAAACATCCATTTATCAAGCATCGAAATGTCAGGGGGAATGGATGTTGGCCGACATTCGATGAACTCGCTTTTGCACCCGGATTAATTTGAAAAGTGTACATTGTGTCACGTGAATTTCTCGTGTGTTTACAAAAACTTGCCTACATGTAGCTCCCCAAAATTGCAACCAAAACTGGTGCCAAGGCACCCCGCGAGGCACTCATTCTGGAGGCAACTAAATGGGCCACAATCTCATTTACATGGATTGTAGGTCTGCTTGTTCCAAAATGTCTGTGCATGTGTGGGAGAAATGAATAGGCCAGAGCCAAAGATGCAAGTTGTGAGGAAATCGTCAAATTCTGCCTACGTTTTTGTCAGGTTGCGAATCTTTAAACGTCTACTTGTACCGGTATCTCGAAAACCGTTGCTCCTAGTTCATGTACGTGAAAAAAATAGGTCTACGTCCTACTTTTTTCTCCTCTTTCTTTTGGCGCCAGTTGCGAGTTCGTAGCTGCTTCCGTTCCGGAGATACAGCCGTTTT
>NMRB01005630.1:0-16303 GCA_002633025.1 Notospermus geniculatus
CTTACACTATTATCATTTTTAACTTGTACAGCGCTTAGAAAATGTTTTATCATTATTTTAGCGCTTTAGAAATGAATGAATTATTATTATTTATTATTATTATTACCGTGGTGCTTTAAGTGTTCGTCCCTACATCCCGACAACAGTTCTGAGAAATCGCCCTCTAATGCCCATTCTGTGTAGTTTGGTGAAAAGGAATTCTCTGTTAGTCGCGTCGAACGCCTTGGAGACATCCACAAAGCAGAGGAATGTCGATTGCTTCTGGAGCTTTCTATTGCGCAGAATCGTGGTGAGCCCATAAATATGGTCAACACTTCCTGTCCCGACGGAAACCGTTTTGCTTGTCAACAATAAGATTCTGCTGTTCACAATGTTCCATGAGTCTATTGTTTAAGATAGCACTGTAAACCTTACTTATTGTGGAATTAAGACTGATTCCCCTATACCCAAGGGGATCTTTACTGTCCTTCCCTTGTTTCAGAATCGGATAGATAATGCTGTTATTCCATAACGCGGTATCCTCCCACTATCAGAGACCTTATTGAAAAGGTGAACTAGCGTGTCAGTCATTTTGCGGCGATTTCAGAATCTCATTTGGAATTTTATCCGGCCCACAGGCTTTGCCTAATTTAAGCCCACAGATAGCTTTCACAGTTTCTATTCGTGATATTTCCACATTCAGACTCAAATGGGCATAACGCTGAACATCAGCGTTTTCCCTCCGTCGAAGTTCATCCCATTCTCTCTGAATTGCTTCAAAAGTGATTTTGATCAGAATTGTCCACATTCATATCATTATTACACTGTTAGAAATAACAGAGGATTTTACAGAAAATCTGTGCAGCAGAGTCCCCAGGACTGGATCTGTAAAATTACAGACTTAAATAAATGTTAACAGAGACTTGACTGGAGGCTGACCAAATTATATTTTCATACTGCTCTCAGAAGGCATCATAATGGGATGTCCAATGGAGTCCAACCAATACAGGAAAACATGAATCATACCATATATAAATTTACAGAAAGTGCTGGGGACTCTGCTGCAGGCAGTTTCTGTAAAATGACTACAGAATTACTAGCCTGTAAAATTAATAATTTCTAACTGTGTAGAGTGTCTCATACCTGCGTTTCCATTCAGTGAGACTGTCTGTTTTATCATGCGATATGGATCCATCTGGCATACGCACGGCTTGGACTGACTCATGGCTTTTCTTACCCGGGCCGAAATTTCTGATCTTCCTCCAAAACGCTTTCGGATCATCAGTTCACATTTGTTCTATCCTATTCATTTTGTCTCGATGAAAATTGCGCTCCAATTGTCTAAACGTTCTATCAAAGTTTGCGCGGTCCATTTTGAACTGGCGCAGCATTGCCCGTCTCATTTCGCGATTTCCTTGACACCTCAGATATTTACGTTCACTCTGTCTCTGAACTGACCACAAGTCTTTCAACTGAGCATTCCACGATGGTTTCTTTCTCAGCCTCTTGCGACCGTTGAAATATACTTTAAAGTCCCAGCTTCATCCCCCGTCCAGCAGCATCAATTACTTGATGCAACTGGTTCAACAATGAACAAAAATGTCAACCGGCTGATGGTTTGTTTGAAATTCCTACCGACTTCATAAAAAAGCAGGCTTTTTGAGGGCCCCAGGAGTGCCCGCCCGAACAAAAAAATGACTGAGAGTGAACTGGATCCCAAACAGGAAGTGACGTAAACTCAGGAAAAATGGCCGACTCGCAGGGTATTTCGGGTAATACACCTGCTGCAGAGGTGCAGCGAAATGAGCCGTGCACTCTAAAAACTAAAGAGTTAAAGGAACTCCTAAAGAGTTAAAGTAACACCTAAAGAGCCTGTACAGTGAGTGCTCTTTAAAGAGCACTCACTGTACAGGCTCTTTGGGAGTTCCTTTAACTCTTTGGGAGTTCCTTTAACTCTTTAGTTTTTAGAGTGGCTCCAATGACGTTACGTCAAACAATGGCGTGGCGTACTTTACACGAGTCACGTCACGGTCGGCTCACACCTCTGCGTCCTGTGTACTCCAGCACTCCTTGTGACGACGTCGTCGTCAGGGCGGTCATGGCAGTGTTGCAGCTGGGCTGCTTCCTTCTACAGCAGGCCTTTTGGACGATTCGCTTTGTTTTCACTCGGGTTTTCAATTCAATCCAGCTGCTATCGTTCAATAACTTACAGACGTAGGTGACTTTTTGAATTTTCATGCGCTCAGTGGTTAGTACGCCCCACTGAAACTTTGAATCGAGCACGAAATGGCGATGATGAGACCTTAGCCCGAACTTGGCCGATTGGTTCCGAATTCCTGAGTTGACGTCATCATTCCGAAGATTACCGGACGTTTCCGATCTCATTCTGTGCCTTTTGTGTTTTAGGGACACAAAACTTCATTGCACTTTATTTAATCAACGAAGTCATTTTGGTCGAAAATGCACATTTTATCCACAGTATATGATCATTATGAACTAAATGAAGAGTGCCTGGATGGGGGATGAAGCTGGGACTTTAATGTCCTTGAATGTGAACGTTTCGTCCATTTCATTTCTTAGTTCTCTCACAATTTGTTCATAAGCATTATCTACCGCCGCTTGCGATGATCGGTCATTTATCAGTCTATAGCCTAATTTATACTTCGACGCACGACCATCGCTGGCGACCGACGCACGATCTTGCGTTCAACGCCGACCCTGTCGTGCGATTTGGTCGGCGTCCGATCGCGAGGCTGTAATTACTTGAATCATTTCATAACGGGTCGCCGTCGCTACAGTACGCTGGACTATGAATCAATTCCGCAAAGTCGGCATCCAGATTTGATCGCGCGTTGGACGCCGATGGTTTTGCGTCGAAGTATAAACTAGGCTTAACACACAGGTAGCTATAAGCCGAGTTTATACTTCGACGCAAGACCATCGGCGTCCAACGCCCGCCCCGCGATGTACAACTAACTTATGAACGGTTGGATTTACACCCCATAAATGTATTACCAATAGATAGAAACATGGCACTTTAGAAGCAGATAAGCATGTTTTTAATTGTTTTGTGTAATAAGAAATGACGTTTCATGTAAATTAACACAAAATGGGTCAAAGTACATGAAAACGCAGTTTCCACTTACATAACTAGTTAAAAATTACAAAAAACATGTTTTTTTGATTAAGAGGCATCATGTTTGTATCTGTTTGTAATACATTTATTGGGTGTAAATTCAACCGTTGAAAAGTTAGTTGTACATCCGGTCTCAGTTCTCCTGTACAAAGTTCAGTTCTGGGTTTAACGATAAAGTTAAACAAGTGCGTAAATATTTTTCCCCAACTGGGATCGATGGGGATTTTTAATATGTGATTGAGGAGTCTTCAATAAACATAGTAACACATGTTTCGTTTAAGATTTAATTTTTTCCGGGTTTAAAGCTTCTTCTATTCGTCTATATCGATAGCACCTTCCCCGGTTCGTATAACAGCTTTTATAAACGAGTGATCAAGTTGTCTCCGAGGCGCGCATCCAAGGGAATTTATAATGTCACTCATAAGAATCACCTCAAAACCTTCAATTCTGTCGAAACAGCTACTTGGTGTCAAAATATAATCCACCACTGATCTCCCTGTTGTGGAAACGTAAGTAAAATTATCCTTTAACGGAAGCCGCCCATTGATAACGCATAGTGCACTATTGTCCGAGTCAGATTTCCTCCCGATTCTCCCGCTCAAATTTCCGCATATTAGCGTGAGTTCATCCTGGCAATGATAATAAAACTGGGTAAGTAGCGCGTCATAATCTGCTGAGAGGTGTCCCCCCGGGAGGACCGTTCAGGCAGCAAGTACATGTATATTCCACATACTAAAAACGAGAAATCCGACAGTTTATCCGTGAATCGTAACCAAAGTATTCCTTCGAATGACTTTTCAATAATCTGGATCGAGTATAAGTCAACAACCTCAGATTTCACAAGCATCCCAACACCTCCTGAGCCCCGCCTAGCTCGAGGGTTAATAAACGTACGATTATGGCCAAACCACTGATATATCCAAGTGGTATGTATGAGAATGCCTCCCATATGACAATGCCCGCTTTATTGTTCGGCGGACACTCAAATACAGAAAGACATGTTGATCAGTGCCTCCCCCATTGTCACGTCGCGGCTTATTCCGTCAATCTTTTGTTGGGAGGCACTGGCAAACGGGGGGCAGTGAAAAACATTACACCGGGACAGATAACACCTCGTCATTTTTCACCAACAACAGTTATATCACAATCCATTTTATGAACTATTTCGGCGCGCATTTTCCATTCATCCTCGTGGTCCGCCTCAGTCCAGCCGTTCACGATGCTCCGACTGAAATATCGCCTCCATGAGGCCGGCTCCCTAACGGTTTTCCGCCGCTCGTCTAGCGGTAGGTTCCTCCCCGACTCCCTCCGATTCATCGTCACTACACGAACTTTATATGGCCAGGAAGGCAGCCCTGAAATTATAAAGATAAGAGAGGATTTTAGATTTCTTTGCAAAAATATATAGAAAAAAACACACTTGAAATTCACTCTTGCCAAGTGAATTAATTCTAGTATATGAAGAGTGAAAACTACAACCAACCCCACACAGCCATAGTGTTGATCTATGCAAGGAGTCGTGGGTTCTCTAGTGAAAAGAACACCATACATGCCATAAAAAGGAAATAACCGATCGGGGAACAAAAAGACGGCCGTTACAATGAAATCACGCAGTTTCTATTTCCCCATCACATTAAATACATAGAGGAAGCGGACACTTTTCCAGAGGGAGCTGTTTTACTGTTACATCCGACCTCATGAACAGCCTCACAAGCAGTACTCTGACCTCCAGTATGGGCGGTTATGTCCGCATAAATTAGACGTGCAGAAAACGTATTTGTAAATGTAAAACAGATGTTTTTGTGCCAAAACAGATATCATGTACAAAACATACAAAACGTGATTATTTTCGGCAAACGTGTGTGTATTCCCAAAACGAATATAATTCTTGCAAAACAGATGTAAGTTTGTCGATAAATACGAAAGTTTTACCCGATTTTTATATTTTCTCGCAGAGATGTCGGCTCGCAGAGACCAAACCGAAGAGGTGTTTGCCAAACGAAGACGCTAGATGGCGCTCGATACTATCGCTGTTTTAGTCTGCGGTTTCTCGTCTGTTGGAGCACGAGCCTCCGTGGCCAAATTGTTAGCACGCGCGGTTATCAAGCGGAAGGGCGTGGGTTCGAATCCTGTCTGACATTTTTTTTCCATTTCGTTAGTTTCACTTCATTTTATTTTTTCTTGCCGTTTCATTTTACCAAATAGACGTAAAAATTGTTCTGCTTGGCCTGGTGGTCAGGACCCCTTTGTGTCCACCTGCCTGAAATTGACGACTGGACTTAGGCATAGGTCCTACACTCTCAGGCCAAGCAGGATTATGGTAAAATGACACTTAAGTGAACAGCCCCTTTCATAACCTGAGGTCTGGAACCGGGCCAATCAGAATAATTTTTTACATCTATTTGGTAAAATGAAAGCCCCTTTCGCAAAGTTTCGACCCCAACGGGCGTCCTCATCAGGCACCTTCTAGTAAGAGATTACAGAAAAGAGTCTTTGAGTCTTTTCTGATGATTAATTATTTTTCATAGGCCTATGTCTAATTTTTGAAAATTTTGGCTCAAAGAATGCCACGCGAGATCGATATTAAAAGTCGATAAGAAAAAAAAAATGAAATGAAACTAACGAAATGAAAAAATGTCACGACAGGATTCGAACCCGCACCCTTCCGCTTGATAAGCGCGCGTGCTAACCACTTGGCCACGGAGGCTCGTTCGCCAACGGACGAGAAACCGCAGACTAAAACAGCGATAGTATCGAGCGCCATCTAGCGTCATCGTTTGGCAAACACCTCTGCGGTTTGGTCTCTGCGAACCGACATCTCTGCGAGAAAATATAAAAATCGGGTAAAACTTTCGTGTTTATCGACAAACTTACATCTGTTTTGCAAGAAATATATTCGTTTTGGGAATACACACACGTTTAGCCGAAAATAATCACGTTTTGTACGTTTTGTATGTCTGTTTTTACACAGAAATATCTGTTTTGGCACAAAAACATCTGTTTTACACTTACAAATACGTTTTGTGCACGTCTAATTTATGCGGACATAACCGCCCATACTCCAGCGGCATGGGCGGGATGTGTGTGTGTGTGTGGGGGGGGGGGGTCATTATTGCCAAATAAGTGAATACAATGTATCATTTTCCTGTTTACCGGTAAATCCCCAAAAATTGATAACTGTTTTCGCTATCTGACAAGTCTGACATGTCCGAGTAGAATATGACGACTTTGTTTGCAAAATTAACGAATCGCACAAATGAAAATGAAAATGTAGGCCTATGCAGCTTGGGCAGAGGTAAAAGGTCGATCTTTTGAGATTTAATCCAAATGATAAGGTGTTTTTTATTGGAACCTGAATAATATCAGAATTTAAACAGTCAAAGACTAAGGAAAGAGAGGAACGCCCTGCTGTAGCCCACTCTACTGGGAAATGACGAAGCCCGTGACGAAGTAACATATTGTATTTACAACTAGGAAAAAATCGGGCCCCAAATCCTCCAGAGGTGGCCATCAAATATGTCCTAACAACACCATGGACCAAAATACCTTAATTTCAATTAACATTTACTAATATGTCAAGAAAGGGGAGAATTTCGACAGGAATTCACTCTTACTTCGGCCAGTTTCCAACTCAGAAATGGCGTCGCAGTACGAAAATCGTGTGCTTGTTATGCCCAATTAAATCCCTCGTACCTTCAACATTTTGGTGAAATCAACCCCCAAAACCATGGATATTGGGAAAGAATATCCTTAACTTCCATCACAATGTATAAAAATGATAATTTAAAGAAATTTTATGTCATAAATCAGCATTTTATTGAGGCGACCTCAAATTTTTTCGACGAAATTTTCACATTCTTCTGATTTCAACTCAAAATTATAAACTAATGGATAAATATTTCTGCACACTGATATATGTTTTTAATAGCCCTATATGTCCTCTTTCTAATCATACCAAAATAAGTGGAGTAAATTGCACACATAACATACAGAACGCATACTTTTAAAACCATACTAACACAGAACTGAGAGTCCCGCGGAGAAAGACAGATACAATGTAGGCGCTCAGTGTGTTGCTTTCGTTTACGTCGGCAATCCAGCTATGAATACAGCTAGCGCCTGGCGGACAGAGCATACTCAATCTGACACTTGACTTGTTGTGATAACCTGCTGTTCAACCAAAAATGACCGACTCTGCTGCATCTCCCGCCAAGAAGGCCGCTGCCAAGGCCAAGAAGCCTGCTGCTAAGAAACCGGCTCAGCATCCCACAACTGTTGTGATGATCGTGGAAGCCATCGCTGACCTGAAGGAGAAGAAAGGATCATCTCGTGTTGCCATCAAGAAATGGATCGCTTCCAAGTACGAGGGGAAGATAGTCATGGATGAAAGGATGAACAAGCTGATTAACAAGACCCTCACCAAGTCCTCGGCCGAGGGTGGGAAACTGGTCGCCGTCAAGGGAAGCTACAAGCTCAGTGCTGCCGCCAAGAAACCCGAGAAGCCCAAGAAACCGGCTGCCAAACCGAAAGCCAAGAAGCCAGTGAAGGCGAAGAAACCGAAAGCTGCCAAGAAACCAGCTGTGAAGAAGACGCCCAAGAAGGCCAAGAANGGTAGGGCAGGGGGACTGGATCCCAAGGCTAATAAGGGCCAAAAGAAGACATGTAAGGATGCTTCAAGTAAGAAAGAGAGTACCAAGGCTAAGAGCCCTAAACGGTCAAAGTCTTCGTCGGGCTCCATGTCTAAAGCTCAGGTGGAGCTTTTGATTCAAAATAAATTTGATACTTTCTCCTCCAAGATGGAGGCTATGTTCTCTTCATATCTCAACAAACCCCATAGTCAAGGCAAGGCTGATACTGGTGTTGAGGAAGGGGATTCTAGGCGGGTGGTCTGGAATGATGATGTTGAGGACCGCCCTCGTTCTCGAGGAGAGGTAGTGACTGCCAGTCACGCCAGCCCAGACCTGCCAGAAGGGATCTCGGTGGCTGGAGATTATTGTAATGACAGCATTTTCAGCGGGTCTCCATCCCCAAAGCGGCCATGGAAGGGCGGTGGAAACACGGAACCAACCCTCCCGCCGGGCATTAGGAGGATTTCTGGTCGGGAGGATTGCCCCCAGGGCGTTACTAGCCCGGTAGGTAGTACGAGGCAAATTCAGGTGGAGGCCCTACCTCATGACTCCACTTCTTAAACTGCAGGAGCATCAGGGAGCCTTACCAGTCCGGAGCGAGTGTCTGAGGCCTCAGAGGTGGTTCCTTCATCATGGTTGGGTACCATGAGCAGTTTGGCCAGAATCCTTGACATCCCCCTGGAAGAGGAGGCAACCAAGGGTAAGGCGTCAATTTGGTTTCGCACTCTTCATATCTTCTGGCAGCACTGAGGCGAGCCCTAGCTGCAGATGGGGATGCTTCAGAGGAGGATATAGCCTCCCTTCTAGGAGCTATGGCCTCTACTGTTTGTGACTTGGCCTCTCTGTCTGTTTCAGCGTCCGCCAGGTGTGTACAGGAGCGCAGGGCAATCTTTATAGATGCTCTAAACCTTCCTGATAAGGCTGATCGGGAAGCACTTGCCAAAGTCCCAATTGAAGGCCCAGAACTGTTTGGGGGTAAGTTTAATGATATAACCAAGGAGTCATCTCAGTTAAGGAGGGATGCCAAGGAAATGGCTCAGACCATAGTTTCCACATCTGGAGGTTTTGCCGGTTCAAGTCTGTCGGGCAAACGGAAATCGGGCCCTTCAATGTCTCGCCCAGGTCAGTTCAAGAGGTTCAGAACCCTTGCCCCTCATGAGGAGAGGTGCCTCCCACCACCAGATTCTAAGGCCTGGCAACCAGTCACGGATCTGATAGCGAGACAGGGTGCAAAGTCCGGTACTGAGACAACTACTAAGCGCAGGTCAGGACCCCCTCAGTCCTTTCGTGGCGGAAAAGGGCGGGGTTGGGGTAGGAAGACCTTCCCCCCAAAACAATAGCAATTACAGGGACGTTGCCTCCCACTCTTCACCACCAGTGGGAGGGAGACTGGGGTTTTTCGCCAAGGAATGGCGGAGAATCACGAAAGACAAATTTGTAAGGCAGGTGGTGACCTCAGGTTATTCAATAGAATTCGCCAGCACTCCTCCGGGTCCAAACTTCCTGTCATCAGGGAGAGTTCAACATTCAGAGTCTGTAAGAGAGGTAATTGGCTCAGAAATATCCAACCTCTTAGAAAAGGGGGCTGTGGAGCTAGTCCCAAAGGATCAGCAAGGTTCAGGTTTTTACTCAAACCTGTTCGTCGTTCCCAAGAAGTCAGGGGGGTCAAGACCGGTTCTAAACCTGAAAAGACTGAACAGATATGTGATGGATCGCAGCTTCCGTATGGAGTCACTCCGGTCGGTGCTCAGAGCAGTGAAGCCAGGAGAATGGATGGCCTCCCTCGACCTGTCAGACGCCTACTTCCATATTCCGGTAAGTGTAGAGTCAAGACAGTATCTAAGGTTTTTCTTCGAAGGAAAGCACTACCAATTCAAAGTCCTAGTTTTTGGCCTGAAGTCAGCACCTCGGGTGTTCACCAAGGTGGTGGCTACGGTCCTGGGACCTTATTCACGAAGCTCCCGTAACTTACGGGAGTGCGTAAACTATTGTCCATTTGCGGATAACCTATTGTTCATTATCAGCCTGACAAAGGATTTGCGTGTCCTTAAAGTTACGGGAGCTTTGTGAATAAGGTCCCTGGCCTCTCTGAGAGCCAGAGGGGTCAGGATCCATGCTTATCTGGACGACTGGCTGCTGAGGGCCAGGAGTTATACGGAGTTAAAGAGGGTTGTCGCCCTGGTGGTACGGACTCTGTCAAGTCTGGGCTTCCTCATAAATTGGGAGAAGTCCCAGTTATCTCCAGTCCAGGTCATAGTGTTCCTGGGGGCCAAGATAGACTTGACCAGGGCCCTGGTTTTCCCATCAGCGGAGAGGGCGGCAGCCCTTCGGACTCTGGCCCTCAGTTTCCTACTGAAAGAGAATGCCCCAGCAAAGCTGGTCTTAAGTCTGCTAGGAATGATGTCATCGTGCATAGATGTAGTCCCACTGGCGAGACTACACATGCGTCCCCTTCAGGGCCACCTGCTGTCCTCCTGGAATGCTCGCAGGGGGTTGCCATCAGACAGGATTCCACTGCCTCAAGGACTGAGAACACAGCTTCGTTGGTGGTCCAGAATGCCAAACCTGCTGAAGGGGGTGAGCATTGTTCAGCCTCGGACTCAGATTTCCTTATCCACAGATGCCTCTCTGGAAGGGTGGGGGGCCCTAATGGAGGGACGATGCCTGTCGGGTGTGTGGTCCGAACAGGAGGCAGGGAACCACATAAATTGGCTAGAGTTAAAAGCGGTCCAATTAGCAATGGAGGGCTTCAGTCGGTTCCTGAAGGGGAAGCAAGTGCTGGTACTCACAGACAACACCACTGTAGCAGCCTATATAAACAAGGAAGGGGGGACCCACTCCCCTCGGCTATGCGATCTGACACGTCAGTTTCTACTCTGGTGCAGCAGCCAAATGATTGGAGTGAGAGCGCGCCACATAGCAGGTGTCAAGAACATTGTTCCCGATGCCTTGTCACGTCGGGACAGGGTGTTCCCAACAGAATGGACACTGAACAGAGCGGTGCTGGAGGTTGTCTTCAAGGTGTTGGACAGGCCACTGATCGACCTGTTCGCAACGAGCCTGAATTGTCAGTTGCCGACATATGTGTCTCCAGTACAGGACGACCAAGCTTGGGCAGTAGATGCACTATCAATCCCATGGGAAGGGATGTTTGCATACGCCTTTCCTCCGATAGCTCTCATTCAGAGAGTACTAAGGAAAATTCAGGAGGAGGAATGCACAGTCATACTAATAGCCCCGTGGTGGCCTCGGCAACCATGGTTCCCAGAAGCGTTGAGCCTGTTAATAGACCTTCCTCGGATCCTGCCGTTAAGGGAGGACATTCTGTTTCAACCCCACAACAACTTTGTCCACAAAAACCCAGAGATATTGAAGCTAACAGCCTGGAAACTGTCAAGTCAGGCTGGCTTGAGAAGGGAGTTCCAAGAGAGGTTGCTCAGAGAGCAGCAGAGGCAAGAAGGGTATCCACACGTGCAACCTACGATGCGCGATTACGTGTTTTCTTTGAATGGTGCAAGGGGCGATCATTGGATCCATTGCATGCCCCTTTAGCGTCCGTCTCGGACTTCCTTAGCCATTTGTTTGTGGACAAGGGATTACAGGTCAGGACAATCATAGGATATAAGGCAGCCATAGCTGCTGTCCACGCAGGCTGGGAGGGTGTTTCGGTAGGAAGACACACTCTCCTTTCAGATATGATCAAAGCGTTTACTCAGGAGAGACCTCCTCAGAGACTCTTGTGCCCTAGCTGGAATCTTCCGCTAGTGCTCATGAAGCTCTGTCTCGATCCTTTTGAACCGTTAGAAAAAGCGGATATAAAATTCCTTACTTGGAAGACAGCTTTCCTCGTGTCTGCTGCTTCGGCGAGGAGGCGCAGCACTCTGCATGCCCTCTCATTGGAGGAGGGTCATATTCAGTGGAGCAGGGGTGGAGTGCGGCTCATCCCTGCACCAGGATTTATGGCTAAAAATGAATCAGTGAATTATTTAAGTAAAGCCATTTTCCTCCCAAGGATGGAAACTGTTTCAAGTGTGAACGAGGATATGTGGCTTTGTCCGCTCTACATTTGCAGGACTAAGGAGGTTAGGAAAGAAAAAAAGCAACTTTTTCTCTCCTATGCAAAGGGCAAAGAGAAGCCGTGCTCCAAGGACACTATCTCTCGGTGGATTGTTGAGACAATAAAGTGGGCATATGAGAAGTCCTCTATGGCGGACAATTTGAAATGTAAGGCTCACGACGTCAGGAGTTTTGCCACATCATGGGCACTTGCCAAGGGGGTGCCTCTGGAAGAGATTATGGAAGCAGCTAACTGGAAAGCTGATTCCAATTTCACAGCCTTTTACATGAGGGATGTAGAAGGTCAGAGGAGTCGCTTCGCCAAGACGGTGCTCTCCTCTGCCAAAGACATGTAAATAATCTTTATTTTTGGAAGGAAATTGTGGGTTGAAATTTGTCCAACCACCCTCCTTCCTGTATATAGCTTCTGTAATTCGTGCTCAGAAGTAATTCTAACAGGTAAGGGAGCTACGCAGTGGATTATAATTTTCTTGTTTGAAAATATTATCCACTAGTAGCGTACTTACCTGTTAGAATACCCACCCGCCTCCCCTCTGGTTGTTCGGCCAAATTTCGGCGAGGTTTCACGCATGCGTTCTGGTTGTGCTTCTCAGATAAAAGAGGATGTGCGGATGCGCAGGGGTTGGGTATAAAAGTTTGTTTCGGCGAGATACCGGCTAGCCGGGGATAAGCTCAGAAGTAATTCTAACAGGTAAGTACGCTACTAGTGGATAATATTTTCAAACAAGAAAATTATATTCGGTCATTGGCGGCGTTGGCACCGACTTGGCGGGGGTCCTCCCGCAGGAAAATTTTGAAAATTAGAATCGCTGAGACGCGATTTCCCGGCATCTGAGGATGAGAAAGTCCGATGCCAAGCACAAGAAACATCAAGGGAAAATAAACACAAAAACGTTACAGTGAAAAAGTGTGGCTGTTATGTCATTGTGTAATTAGAGCGGCGGTGGGCAGCTGTCAGTGGCGCCAAACTACCACCTCTTTAGGATCCCGCCGGAACCTGTCACGGTAGGAGCTATAATTCAGTTACTGAAAAACCACTGGTGTGCGGATTTAAGGGGGGGGGGGCGTGCGCCGCAACCTCGTTCCCAGGGGTATAGTTCGCTTTCTGACAATATGGCGGTCGCGTCACTAACCCCTGGCATCAGCTTTGGATTTAACGCACGTGATTGGTTGACGGGAAACCGTCAAATTTACCCAAGAATATACCCAAAGAAATTTTCAAAATAGTTTGGATCAAACCAAAAGGTTATCTATATCCAGGTTTGATGATTTTTTAAAAAGAATTTAAAAAGCACAAGTAAGTATTTCAAATTGATTATTTTGACTCGTGCTGCCACCTATACTTAGTCCAAGATTCTTGGAGTAGCAACCGAAGCTGATTCCAGGGGTTAGTGAGCGAGTGGTCCGAGGTTGTCTGAGCGAACTATACCCCTGGGGACGAAATTAAATCGGATTCTCCTGATTTTTGGTTTAAAGGTATATATATGAGTCCTCCACGAACCTATCGATTTTCAGCCGAATCGGACTTTCCACTTGGCCACCAGGGGGCGCTTTCCAAAAACGACGTTACCGCTCTAGCACGTTCAAATTAAATCTGATTTTCCTGATTTTTAGTTTAAAGGTTATGTGGGCCCTCCACGAACCTATCGATTTTCGCCCGCATCGGACTTTCCATTTGGCCACCAGGGGGCACTTTGCGAAAACGACATTACCACTCTGGCACGTTCAAATTAAATTTAACTTTTCTCATTTTTGGTGGAAAGGTGTATGTGTGGATCCTTCACAAACCTATCCATTTTCATCACATGTCACACATGCAACGTTCAATGAACACATAATTCAATTTACACCCACAGCCGAGGGGTCTTAAGTGCGAATGGCACGGTATTTTTGAGGCTTCTCTCCAAGATATTTATGATATTTATAATGAGTAAAAGTAATGAAATGAAGAAGATAAGCGGCGATGGAGCTGCAACCTGTCTACTCCAATCAGGGGCGGATCCAGGATTTTAGATTACGGGGGACCGGTCAGCATCAGCCACAGGCTGATGGAGTAGAGTCACACAAGGCGCGGACCCACAACGGGGGGTCTGGGGGCCATTGCAAAAAAGTTGCACTGACAGGGATTTGAACCCTGGCCTCCTGCTTCTGAGGCGGGTGTCCCAGACTAGACTACCAGTGCTTTCCTGTTTGCTGTCCAACACAGATGACAAACATTCTGCAAAAGGCCCTTTTCGGCCATTCCCAATCAGTGTTCCATGTAAACATTGTTGTCTCAGCAGAAAGTAAAGAAGGCTTCACAGTAACCAGTACGTATTTGTACAAATTACACACAAATTTGTTATTTTTGTGCGGGACACAAAACAAGAAAGCACTGGTGGTTCAGTGGTAGAATTCTCGCCTGCCACGCGGGAGACCGGGGTTCGATTCCCCGCCAGTGCAACGTTTTTTTCGAATCGTGCGTCTTTTTCTTTCTTGGGGGTCGAAAATTTGGAGACAACTTTTCGTATAATTCCCATTTTATGTCCACATTAAATCACCAATTTATGTGCACACTAAATCAACCGATCGCCAGGGCCGTAGCTAGGATAGGGACGGGGGGGGGGGCAAATGCCCCCCAGCCCAGCTGTTCAAAAAAAAAATTTTTCAGCAAAATCAAATGGAGGGATAAAAGATCATTATTGTTCGTGTCTCAGAGCACAGGAAATTGACTTCAAATCACATCTCAGAGCTTCTAATTTTCAAAATTTTTCCCAGACCCCCCGCTAAACCGGCCCCACCGGTGCTCGAAGGCAAAGCCCACGTCCGTTGAGCGCATCTGCTTAAAATGCCCCCCTAGCGAAAAAAAGCTAGCTACGGCCCTGATCGCAGGTGGGTTTTTTAATGTGGATATAAAATCGCACTCCTTATTTAATAAATTCCTATTTTATGTCCCATATTAAAAAATCAGGAAGTTATGTCCACATAGAATCGACCAATCACGGATGGACTTTTGGATGGAAGTGAGTGTTCCCGATCACTTCCGTCCACGGATTTTAGGGCGGAAGCGACGAATTGTGGACGGAAATGATCGGGAACGCTCACTTCCGTCCAAAAGTCCTTGGGCCGTATTCACGGGTCGCACTTTCATTAAAGTCTCACTTTTCTCAATGCTTCAAGCACAGAGAAAGTTGAACTTAAGCTGTACTTTAGGCTAAAGTGCGACCCGTGAATACGGCCCTTAATCCATGATTTAATATGGACGTAAATAGGAGTTTATATGGACATTAAATAAGATGAAGATGGCGATTTGGCCTAGTGGTTTAAGGCGTGTGCCCCTTAGTGCTGGCGATTGATGCCTGATGCGAGGGTCCGTGGGTTCGAATCTGGTAGGAAGCAATGTCTTTCACCTTTGAAACCCGACTTCTATTTCACATTCTTTACACTTGTATCTCCTTTATATGTGACCCCTCGCATAACATAAAAGGGCCATTTTCAGGAAAATGTACAAATTACGGTAAAGACAATTTCCAAAACATATTCTCATTTTAAAGCCAAAACTACAGGAAATAATTAATAAATGAGTTTGTTGGCTTATGAAGACATGGTTTGTGTTTGTTGGTAATTGTGCCCTGGAATGTTTCCATTTAGATATTCTTGTAACAAAATTTTTGGGCATTACAAAGTTGATTTGTCTTTACCGTTATCATGGTAAAAGTAATCAACTCGCATCCATAGCCTTTTTTCTCTGAAATATGACCAACCAATTTATTCATAATAAACACCATTCAGCCAATTCATCTTCCTGTTAGGTATTCATTAATAAAGAATCCTGAGTTTATGGGAAAATTCATTTTATGTTTGATACCAGTGGTTTGTCTTTACCGTTATCACCAGTTTGCTTCCAGGAATTTTAGTTAACAGAATTGTTCATAGGGGGTGCTGATCATTTTTTAATAAGTACCAGGATGTAGAGTGGGCATTTTGAAATTCTGCATGTGACCAGTTTCAATGGTTTCTAAAAAAAAAGTTTTATATTGCAAGTGTCACACAAATACCCTGTCTTTACCGAAGTCATCAGAAGTTATGTGAAGGTTCATTGACCCCACGGAAACCAAACTAAAGTGGCAGAACAGTAGGTCTAGTGAATTATAAGCAATAAATCCATCTTTCTGTTGCACACGTTTTGAGGTTCTGAGGACAGAAGTGTCTTTACCGTCATCATCAATGGTCTTTCCGTCACGCCATCATGACGGTAAGACAGATTATATGATGGTAAAGACAAAATAAGAATTATTTCCCAATAGGGCCGAACTAGACATGTTTCTGAGATAGGCAATGCAAGCTATGATGCATCTAGATTGAGTTGACAAAGTTTTATTGTGTTTTACATCCTTTTATAGAAGCCAGACCTGTTGGATCCACTTTGAAGCCCTACATGTACACATTTTAGTTTGCGTGTTTTATATTCTAAGTTTTTATGCTGCTAAAAAACTGTTCAGTA
>NMRB01005631.1:5520-19369 GCA_002633025.1 Notospermus geniculatus
CACAGATATGACAATATTCAAATACTGACAGATTCAGTATTGCTTCTACTATTCAAAAATCAAGCAACCGACGACAAACTCATAACAGTTGAGCCTACACACCTGCCACATCTCAATCAAAAGAAATCGACTTTTTTATACGCACTATCGTATGGGGTATACATGCGGACCGATACAAAGCTAACTGTGTACTGCAACCTAAGGCGAAATTCAGAGTTGGACCACCTGTGACGTCAGCAGCTTCGCTATCTGGCCGCTGCGCGGCGTTCCGGGTCCTTTGCGTCTAGTTTTTTTGACAAAAACTAATATTTTCTCCCAAAAACCTAGTTTTTGTCATGAGTCGTATCCCTAGCTCCGCATCCATCACGTCTAGCAGTCACAATTTGCAATCAGTAAAGAAAAATAAATTACATATCAAACACAGAAAGCAACATTCAGGAATTCTAATTTCTAAAATGACACAAACGTAGCATTGCTCGTACCATCGACCGTGTCCACGAAGGCGTCCCTCACGAATATCTGCCAGTACGGGCTGTAAATGACGTATGTGAAAAGATCCCACGTCGGTGGCCGATTCGGGTATAGTATGGTGGTGCTCGACACTCCATAGCTTATGATAACGACAAGCAAAATGAGTCCGAATTTCAACAGGTCCCAAAGCTGTAGAAAACAAAAATAATCCATGAATTAGTGTATTTGTGTACATAATATACATGTACAGGGTGCACCCCTCCCCCTCCCCCAAAGAAAAAGTACAGGGTACTTCCCCTACCCAGGGGCCGTATGCATAAAACATCTTAAGTGTAAAAGTTCCCTTAAGGGGGCGGTAGCCATAAGGAAGCGCACTGCAAATGGCGACTGAAAACAATTCATATTTTCTTCAAGCAAAAAGGTAGCATCGATTTCATGTATTTCTATGAAATTGCTACTCTTGTTCTACACATCTGAATTGTAAACGATGTGCTTTCATCTTTCATTAATCAGCTAATTAAGCAAACAATGAGACCCCCATTTGACTTTTTCGTCATAGATTTCTCGGTAACAACGCGACTGGGACCTGGCGTTTTACCACAAAACGTTGGGGAATACATATGTGCAGGTGCCGACGTTGAGATAATTTGCAAATTCTAATTCTTAGTAATGATAATTATGTAATTTGTGCCAAAAATTGGTCAAAAATGAACTTTTTGAATATCTCCCGAATCCTGTTGAATAGTGAAAAAATCTCAACGTCGCGCCCTGCGCACAACCTGCAGCCAAATGAAAAGAAACCACTAAAGTGCGATGCCTGATGGAAGAGAAAAGTCTTCCCAAAATTGTCATATTTTGGCCTAAACACGCCTTCGCTTTTCGAAATACGCGGGCTATTAAAGTAACCTTATTGTCATTAAAATAGGCCTGTGCGCACGGACGCATCGGGTGTACAAAAGCATTGTGCTGGACAATACTTTTTGAAACACTGTAGGTTTTGGCAACGAACCATGATCAGCTTGTCCTTGACGCCTAATTTTATTAACAATACATGGTTATTCATAAATAAGACGGTTCAACCTTCGACCGCCGCACTAAAACGGCGCTGTATGTTTCCACTACCGCCCCCTTAAACTATTGTTCCAAACAAAAGATAAGGGAAATTTTACACCTGATTGAGTGGAGAACCGTTCTAGAAGAAAGACACAACTAGCAATTGACACACCAGTCAATTTGAACACCGCCCTTGGATATTGACAGAGTTAGCTGATAACTACATGCTGCGAACATAGAGGGTTAATGGGTGAGGTTCAATAGAGAGGATCAAGAGGTCATAAACTTTTAACATAGGCCTACAGAAAGAAAGATCGATAGAAGATGCGCATTGAATTGGAAACCAAAATGACATGTTTTATTTTTGTCATTATCAAATTGTACAAAATATAGGTCGTCTATCTAATGTTCACCCAGAGGAATCCATGCCGATTTACCGGCGGTGATGGCATTCCGTTAACTCCACACCAACACCGCCGATTCAATCCAATGAAATTCGTGTCAGCCGCCAAAGATCAACAGGGTGGCCAATCAGAGACTGCGTTACAGACACCGAAGGCATGTATGGTGCAGCAATGTTTACTTCTGGGTTCGGCTCTTGTATGGCGATGTAAATTCAAATCTGATTGGTCGAGATTGGGCTGTTTCATCAAGCAACCATTCCGGACGATATGATGTATTTATGCAAAAACAGCAATAGGCCTAAACAAAAAAATTTTTTTTTCCTGCGATCTAGTTATAGGCTGTAATTATCGGACGAAAGTTTCTTCTTGACAACAACTTTTGTTAATTTAAAAACAATCATGTCGTATTTGCAGTGGGGGTGCACCACAAGAGCAGCGAACAGCATTCCTGACAAATTTTCTTCTGGAGTGAGCCTGGGGTTTGCGGTGTGAGCCGTGCGAACTAAGCGCAAAACCCAGGTTAGCCTGGATGGAGGAATCGGAACCAGTGTTGGTTTAGGTTTAGGGCGGCTTAGAGATATGAGTAGGCCTAGGCCTGTGTGTGGATCTAATTACAGCGTCGATATATACAATATATCGGATTAGGTACAGGTATATGAAATTTTCGACGCATTATCACCAGATTTGTCGAGAAAAAAAAGAGTTCTGTTCCAGATGTATGCCAGATCATGCCAGACCTCCAGATTGTGCAGGTCTGGGACAGACCTGGACAAACCTGCTGCATTATTGCAGACAGACAGTTCACCTGGTTGGGTAAAAAATGGCAATTTCTAAATTCCCATCTCTATATCACCCGTTTTAATGTAAAAAATCTAGCCATGGCCGTGCCAGGTCTTGGCCAGATTCTTGATCTTGCCAGGTCTGGGCCAGAGCCATACCAGGGTTTATCCGCCATAAAAAATCCTGAACAAGGCTCAAAGATTGGCCAAATATCCTTACAGGATTACGAGAAAATAATTGGACGAAGATTTGGCTTCAAACAACATTTTATGAAATATCATTGCCAGACAAAAACCAGACCTGGGTCAGATGGTACATCATCTGGCCAGATCCTGCCAGACTTCGCCAGAGAAAAAACAGATCTGGGCCAGATGAACATTGCTGTCTGTCTTTCTACCGTTAAAACCCACTGTATCGAGTCTACCCGCTGTAGTAGAATGTCATGTACCCCGATATGAGATGTCCCCCAACAAAGGATTCTGACGGAATAAGGGGCAGCTACAATAGGCCGGACACTAACAGACAGGAACTTCTGTCACGAGATGTCCCCTGAACAAAAGAAGCGGACATCTGGTATCGGGAACATTAGATTTTACCTAACCCTAAGCGGCACCACTTGTCTCCTGTTCCTCCTCTAATGAGTATTGGGGAATATTGGGGAAAATCTGGCATGAGGAGTGCCAGGAGACAAAGGCGCAATCCAAATAGTTGTCTCGAGGGCGGAAGGGTGGGTCGAAACAGAACCAGCACAGTCCAAGCGCTCACCCCCCTTCAGCGCATCTGCCTTGCCTCACGAGCCTCACTCTCTATACCCTGGTCTCCGCGTCCAACATCAGAATGGCCAGTCGTCACAATCACCGCGTGGTGTCGCTTAAGCCTGCCGCACACGTGAGCTATCTGCTGAGCAAAAAGTTATTCGAGACCGTTTGCTCAGCAGATAGCTCGCTGTGTGCGCGTATTTTTCGGTGAGATTTCTGCCTCGCGAGGTCTTGAGGTGAATATTCAACATGTTTGATATTTCTCGCCTCGAGAGTCGAAAAACTCACCGTGTGCGCGCTACTTGAGCTACGTGCTGAGGACAGAAATTCCAGGTGGCCAATGAAATCGCTTCCTTTGTTCACATGATTTCAAGACGGCGGTCTCAACGGAATAGCAGACATGCACGAAACGGAATACTAGTATGTATGTTGAAGGAAGTAAATGTAGTTGGACGATAGTCATCATTTTATTAGTCGATCAATTCAGATGTATGGTAACAGCGGAATTTATTCAAGACTCAGGTTCATAGTTAGGTTCAAAACAAGAAGTAAAATTTATAATTCTTGGATATAGGGAAGTAAAAAATTTATATCCAAGAATTATAAATTTTACTTACCCTTGTATTGAACCTAAGTATGAACCTGAGTCTTGAATAAACTCCGCTGTTGCCATACATGTGATCGACAATAAACAGACGACTTTTATTTCAACTAACATTTACTTCCAATTCAACGTACATGTACATAATGTACATATACTAGGCCTAGTATTCCGTTTCGTGCATGTCTGCTATTCCGTTGAGACCGCCATCTTGAAATCATGTGAACAAAGGAAGCGATTTCATTGGCCACTTGGAATTTCTGCCCTCAGCACTTAGCTCAAGTAACGCGCACACGGTGAGTTTTTCGTCTCTCGAGGCGAAAAATATCAAACATGTTTGATCTTCGCCTCAACGCCTCGCGAGGCAGAAAACTCACCGAAAATTACGCGCACACAGTGAGCTATCTGCTGAGCAAACGGTCTCGAGAGACTTTCACTTGTCTCCTGTTCCTCCTCTAATGAGTATTGGGGAATATTGGGGAAAATCTGGCATGTTTTCCGGCCATCACACGCTGGCTATCCCCTCGCGTCACACTACCGCACGTACTCTCGGGGGATTGAGTGATCGCCCAACACTCTCCCAACACTCAATCCCCCGAACAATGTCCTCTCCCCTCGGTCGGAGCCGGGGGCCCCCAATTCGTATAACACTGATGATCAAGTGCCCATAAAGAATATTCCCTCGGAGACCCCCGGCCCCAACCGGTGGAAGAGGTGAACCCCTTCCTAGGGAATTAGTATCCCTTGGTTGGCAGCCGAAAGCATCCAAACTTAAAACAACTCTATTGAGTCTAACCCAATATTCCACACTGGCCGTCGTCCGTATGCTATTAATTCATTATACCACTTTCCATTCACACAACACCAATAAACCATGGCCATGTATAATATGCGGAACCTACGGAACTGCGGATCTTGCGGACTTTGGTCTGCAGATTATACATAATAATAATGCTAAAAATAGCATTGGGGATTCCCCAGTTTGTTGTTCACTGCATTTACGTTTTTACAGGTTGCAATATAGGCCTATGGCGGTTTATGCCATAATAATAAATGATTTAAAAAATTGATTAATTGTTGGAATGCAAAACCATTGCTCTTCAGGCACCAAACTCGCCCCCAGTGGGTTTACGTTCCTACAACACCACTGGAAAGGGCTGACGACTTCAGGAATACTGCGCAACATGCACGGTGTAGCCTATAGGCCTAAATTTGAGGCGAATCACGCCGAGGGCGAGGCCGCGGCATGATGTTCCCAACTAAACTATTCATTTGAAATTGCTCAAACAACTCAAACAACTTCGTGTTTTGGGTGTATTACGGCTTTTTAGGCATGATATTTTTCAGTTTAATATCGAAGAACGAAATATTGTGTGAAAATATTAAACAAAACTTTTTGGCACGCTGCCACCAGCATGGCCAGCGGTTGTCAACCTCAACTACTCAGCAACTACACCAGGTTTATCTGAAGTCACGCCCTCAGCCTTGGCATAAGACTTTTACCTCACAACCCCATGCTAGCCTATGTAGAATTATTGTAGTGGACTGTTTCCTGATCCTACAGGTGATGAAAAGAACATCACAGGATAATGTTTGTATCATCCAGAGAGATAGTGGATAACTGTCAACTCACCATCCATGGGCCTGTTTTATAAAGTGACTTTAAGCTAATGGTACCATTAACTCAATGCATTTCCCATTTGGTTGAAGGTACCATGGTTAAAGTCACTTCCAACAGGCCCCAATCTCCTTGAAAATTAAAAGGAACAAAAATAAATTTTTTAATAAATGAATCAATTTATTAATACTTGGACCCTTGGTAAAAATATAAAAAAATACTGTCCTTTTACTCGTACAATATCGTTTCTTTTATTACAAGCTGTTGACAAAACGGTAACCTGAGCTTACAACCTGATGGCCTACTCACATTACAACAATGTTGGATGAACTGCCCTTCACATACCCCTGACACCTGCTTGGGGGGGGGGGGGTAGCAGTTCTCTTAGGGTAATTTTTCTGATTTGCACTCAATACAACACATCTCCATTCTGGTCAGTTACACAAACTGCTAACGATGGAACAATTAGACGCCTGGAGAGAAGCCCTACAGTACATTTGCTGGTACCTATCACATCAGAACTATGAATCAAAACATGAAGTAACCAGCTCAGGAACAAAAATTTCTATTCTCGTACATGACTATTCTGTGCTGTCAGACGAACAGCATAAAATTTGAAATAAAATCTATTCTCGTACATAATGACTATTCTGTGCTGTCAGACGACCAGCATAAAGTTTGAAATAAAATCTAAACATTCAAAACTAATTAAAATGCACATCAATGACAAATGGTTTGGTCAACTCCTTCCCGACCACTATTACACAATCACTATGATTACATTCGCTGCACGGTGTTCCAAACTGAAACATAGATGGAGCTAGCCATCCATACACTTATTGTCATTTCATTTTGGGACAACCTGTTAGTTCAGTACATGTATAACAAAACAAATGATATGAATGAAACTGGCACGACTTAAAATGTATGTCAAGAGTTACTACATGTACATGGGAACAAAAAGAACCAGTGGGTTCCAATGGTTAGACTTTTGTATTATCACCAATATGATCAAAATCAACAAAGAGTCTACATAGATCTGTTTTGCAATAAAATCAGCAGTACGAATCCAAATCAATATCAAACATGTCAACACAGTGTGTCTAAGAGGACATCATCTCATAGGGCCTATGATATGCCAAATTCACAACTAATCAAAATGCACATCAATGATAAAAGGTGTGGTCTTGACAACAACACTCCTTCCCGACCACTATTACACAACACTATGATTATACTGGCTGCACGGTGTTCCAAACTGAAACATAGATGGAGCTAGCCATCCATACACTTCTTGTAGTGGGACAACCTAGTTCAGTACATGTATAACAATACAAACAATATGAATGAAACTGGCACGACTTAATATGTCAAGAGTTACTACATGGGAACACAAGGAACCAGTGGGTTCCAATGTTTAGACTTTTGTATTATCAGTCACCAATATGATCAAAATCAACAAAGAGTCTACAATAAAATCAGCAGTACGAATCGGAATCGAAATCAATATCAATATCTAACATGTCAACACAGTGTGTCTAAGAGGACATCCTCACTCATATGGTACGCCAAATTCACGTGTCAGAAGTTCCCTGTGCACGGGTTGCAATCTTGGTATAACAGTCATACAGATGTGGAATCCAAGATGAAGCTGAGCCTGGATACAACTCATTCTCATGTGGAAGTGCTTCCAACCCCGTGTTATTTTCAACAAGCCAGTGTTGGGATTCATGAATGAATATCTAATGTTTGCTGCAAAGACAAAGTCATGAGGAGCTGGGGGGACAACTGGAGGTGTTGTTATAGCTTTACCACAACCATAGCATTTTCTAATTTGAGTGTGATACAACCCTTTCAAAACAATCTTGCCCTCATGCTCAATTGGGTTCTGGCAAGGTGGTAGATATGGATGTGGTGTGGATGATGGACAGTTATCCTGTGCACTCTTTCTCTTGCGTCGAGGTTTACCTCCTTTTTGCCCCAATGCATCTACATTATATTTCTGCGTTACCAGTGAATGCCTATTTGTGCACTGCTTGGTTGACCTGTACCATGCTAGGAAAGGAGACAAAGAGTCATTTATCTCAGCACAAGCAACGACATGTCCACAGATTGAATGTACTTTGTATGTACAGCAAGTACAAGAAAATTTTCCAGTTGCCTGTACCCAAGAGACGGTTTCCAATGTATCACTACCATAAGTGTCATGGAGCACTGAAAATTTGCTAGTTCCTTCTGTCTTGCAAGGTGCAGACGAAAGACAGTTTTCAACATCCCGGACAATGCATGCAGCCTTTGCCCATACCTCCTTCAATATGTATTGGCTAACAGGGATATCAGCATTCTGGTATTGCACTGTCAGAAAACCTGCATTTTCAATCCCACAATCTACCCTTGCACTCCTCAAAGGGTTAGAACAATGCAATTCAGCAAGAGTTGTCCTGTCTACTTTCTTGAAAAAGTGAGCCCGCTGCTGAGGAGTCATAGAGAAGTACTTGCGATTCAGAAGGGAATCTCTGAAGTCTGGCCGCACAAAATATTTACCATGGAAATTTCCAAATGCTTTTTTACACTCCTGTTCTTGTGCACAAATCAAACTAACAATCTGGGTTACAAACTCTGGCAGGTTGTGCTCTCTGAAATTCAACCAGGACTTGAGTTTAAAATTGATGCTTTCTGAAGTATTTGTGTAGAACTTTGCCGGAGGGTTCCCAAGACCAGCACTCGAACGGACAGAGCCAAGCATATTTCCTTCAATAATATGAGCTTTACTCCTCATATAATCCAAAAATCCACCCTTGGGATCCCTAATCAACCAATCCAAGGAAAGCTCCTGAAGTCTCTTTTGGAAGAGACTTGGAGTTGCACATTCAGTTAGTCCAAACTTTGGATCAAATATCTCGGAGAGAAACTGCTTAGCATCTCTTTTCAAACCATTCCTATTCAAGGCATCTTCCACATTCTGCCTGAAATGCCTGAAGCATCTAAGAGCAATTGCATCAGGAAACACATTTTTCAGTGCATTGGACAGACTCTCTTCACCATCTGTACCATAAGATTTCAACTTTTTCAGTGGCTTATGCAGTCTCACAAGTACTTCAAGAAAGCTTTGGTAGACTTGTTCAGTTTTTGACATATGTATCAGAAGAGGTCCCAAAACTACAGGTGGTTCAAATTCATCAGCCTTGGTTGAAAGGAAAAGATTCCTGTAGCTTATTGGGGTGACATTGAATCGCCCCAATTTAAAGGTTGGATCCACTGATATTGGTGTAAATTCAACATCAGCACAACAGAACTTCTCCATTTCCTGCAACTGCTGGTCAGTTGCAAGTACCACAACCAGGCTAGGAAAATCATGTACTTCCCTCACAACATACCCGAACTCATTTTCAGTCAGTTCTAACAATGCATTCAGCTCATCCTTAACAGATGTACAACCCTTAAACATGTTTTTCTCTCTGCTCTTCAGGTTATAGATTTGTCTTGCACATGGTACATCAGCTGGTGACTGAATGTTATCAAAACCGCCAACTTCCTTCTCAACAGTTGCTACAGCCTGGAAAACACTCATGTGTGAACATTTTTTCTGGACCTTTTCAACAACAGAAGGCTTAGTTTTGCAGTAGGTGTGCGTGGTCTTTTTTGCATTACCATGCTGATATAGACCTACTGAATGAGCCTCCCCAGTGAAGAAATATTGCACAAAAACAATGTTATTCACAATCTGACCTCTATGATTCTCAACATGTACAATCAACTTGCGAAAATCAGGGGAATGCTGATGGTGATAGTACTTGCGCACAAGGACAAATTGTCCCTGCTTCATTTCCTTCTCCTTCTTCTTGCTTACCGTTTCATATTCACCATCACATACCCTGTTGTACGTAACAGAACGAACAGCATTGTTCCTCCACCCACTATGGCCATCGCAATTGATGTCACTAATATTGACATCCCCTTGGGACACCGATACCAAAAATTCACAGTTTTCCTGCACTAAACATGGAAGCTCAGTGCATATAGAGGATGAGTGATTTTCCAACAGGAAACTAAAATAATCAATACATGTATGAGTGTTCTTCCCATGATGAAAAATGGGAAGTGATTTTTTCCCATTATAAAACTTCTCAACTTCTTCCTCATTTGTCATCTCAGGTCGACCATCGCTGGCTATTGCATCATCACTGGCTATTGCTTCAGTCGTTGTCTGGGTTGCAAAGGAGTCATCATTGATGCCTTCCATAATGCAGCAATCATCATCGCTACTGCTACTGCTCTCGGATACGGGCTCGACGTTGACATCTTTGGTGTCTTCACCTCCGAAGTTGACGTCTTTTGTGTCTTCACCACTGCAGCAGTCATCTTCGTCACTGATGAGATAATACTCCTGAAATACCGATTATGTCAAAATTATAATGTTTCGTCAAACGACTTTCCATTTATAATCAGAGCCACAATTTCAAGAACAACCACAACCCACCATGACAGATGATTATTACCAGTTCTGCCAGTTTCTGCAAACATATGATGTACCGGTATCAAACATTTGTTAATTTCAGCATGAAATGAATGAACCACAATAACATGAAATCTGGATCTGGGTTCTGCTCACCTGTTCATTTTCAACAATGGTTCCAAGGGGCTGCTTTGGAAGATGCCTCGAATTCTGAACACACAGGCTGTCATAGTGATCTCTAGATTTTAAAAGGAATATCTGCCTCTCGGAAGTGACTTTTCTTGTTGGTGCAACAAGTGTCTCAAAAACAGTGTTAGCAACGTGCTCAACAACGACTGTCTTGCATGCAAGGGCATTGCAAAATGCTGATATGATCAAGTCAACAACATCCAAATTTGTCACTTTTTTCTCCAGGAATCTCTCCAAACTCAAGAAGAGATCAGTTTCAGCTGTCAGGAAGCCTGAGTAGTGTTCTGAATGACAATATATTTCCCTTCTCAGTAGTGTCTTTCCATCAATTTTTTCACCAAAGTCATTCAGCCAACAGGCTGCAACTGAATGAAGAATACAGTGTCCATCACCAGGGCTGCAATGTTTTATGAGACCTTTGTTCTTCAGATATTCACCCAAACTGCAAAAATGAAGGGAAAAAAATTGTTAGTGAGGACTCAATTAAGTCAATTAGCTGTCTATACTAGACAGTTTCAAAGAAAATGGCCGCCCAACTATGGCCCACTTTTTTATGGTGTTTCTTCTTATGGTGTTTCTTCTTATGGTGTTTCTTCCAACACATGTGGGACCTACTTTTGGCAAAGTTCCATATCTGGCATCTCCAAAATGAGCCAAAATATTCACACCGATGGCGATGGACATAGTGCAAAACGAGCTCCCGGGGTGTACAAACCCACTTTGTACAGCACCCTCGTAGACGTACTGCATACACTTAACCTCGGGTTTGTTTACACCCGGGAGCGTCGTTCCACACTAGGCCACCGTTTCGAGGAAAATGGCCGCAAACTGAGCAGTGAGCCGGTGTGGCGTTTGTTTTGGCTTTTTTGCAACCATGCACTGACTGCGACTGTGCATGCTTGCTGACTGTGCATGTGTTCATAATAGGCAGGCTAGGCCTATGCCTAAGGCATTGTACAGTCAAACAGCAGTGCAATGTTTACGGTACATGCATATAGCTAGCATGCATATAGCATACGCCGATACGGTAGGCCTAGCCTACCGGTAGAAGTAGGCAGGCCTAGCCTAGGCCTAGGCTACCGGTAATTTGTTTTGACAAATTTGTCTTGAGTCATTGAGAGAAATTAGGCCGCAAAAAATTGTAGGCCTAAACAAATAACGGGCGCCATTGCACGCATTTTCCTCGAAAGTGTGCCATTCTTCCGTGCAGTGCACACACATGTGTACACGCATGTGTACATACATGTGATCTATGCATGCATGTACATGATGATGCATTATTGTCATGATGATGGCCGCCCGCCAGCACTGGCAGCAGGCTAGCGAGCCCGGCGGGAGGCCTAGCCTACTTGCAAAGCCTTTTAGGCCCCCTAGGTAGGCCTATTTTATTAGCCAGGCTTAAATCGGGATGCTTCTTGTCATGTTTGTATTCACCTCATCGACGTTCTTGACATACTCGACATCATGACAAAGTTTCGGCAAGTTTTTACCGTTGACTTTTCATGCTTTGTTGAGACGCTTCCAGCATTGTCCAGCTCGTCAGCTATTCGCGCGAGTGACGTCACACACCTGCGGCTGCAGACCTGAAATAATGTCCGTCTCGCTAGTTTCAGAAATCGAAGTTCGATTATGACTCGAGCCTTCTAAAATGTTCTAAAGGCCTATTTTGGGGAAGCATCTATAAAAAGAATTTTTATGCTTTTAGTTGTAGAATATTAGCCTATATTATGGTGATCCGCAAGATCCGCAGTTCCGTAGGTTCCGCAAATTATACATGGCCATCTGCTGAGCAAAAAGTTATTCGAGACTGTTTGCTCTGCGGACAGCTTGCGTGTGCAAGTTTTCTGCCTCGCGAGGCCGAAAACTCACCAAAAAATACACGCACACGCGAGCTGTCTGCTGGGCAAACAGTCTCGAATAACTTTTTGCACAGCAGATAGCTCCAGTGTGCGGCAGGCATAAGAACGCGACAAGTGCCTGGTTTTGCTGTGGAAGGTCACATTTAAGGTCAAAATGTGTCCATCCAAAGCCACCTAGTCAGGACACCAAACGTTGAATCTTACTCTACTCAGTGCTTCAGCATCAAACACCGCATCCTGAAAATTTGATGACGTGTTGAACGCAGAAATGAATCTGGCTTTTGAGCAGATAACTTTTGACTAGAGATCAACTGCTGCGGAAAAATGGTTTGTCCTTTCAATAGCCCCGTTTACACTGAGGAAAAATAACCGATCTTGGACCGGTCCGAGCACGGATCGCAAAAAATAGCAAGAGTAAATGAGACAAGTGTGCCAGGAATGGTTCCAAACCGAATCGAGCCGCGACCACCTGAGTTGGAGGTGATCTCGGACCGGTCCGAGCACGGATCAGTTTGATAACACTGCTGTGTAAACGGTAACCGAACTGGCTCGGTTCCATTGTGCTAATGTAAACGGGGAAGATCACCAGATGACGAAGTGCGCCGGGACCAGTCCGAGCACGGATCGCTTTTCTGTGACCAGTGTAAAGTCTGGCAACATCTAACTTTGACCCAATGGAACGCGGAAGTTAGAAATTGATAGTTGGATTTTCTACGGACCTTAATCACAAATCACACGCGGCTCTTGAATAACCGGTGCACAGCGCGAACAATCGGGGAACGACCACAAAGGGTCGACAGGCATGATTAAAAACCGCAAAGCTCTACCACATTACATGACTTCCGCATTCCATTGGGCCATATGAATAAAAACTAGCATTTGCTTTAACTAGCGATATTCAAGCATTTACTTGTACCCGTATGAATAAAACTGTAGGAAATACTAGGAAAATTTAGGTTTTCCTTCAAATAAAGAAAATGCTTTTCAGCATCTTCTNCTCACGTGCAGGATTTCTTTTTCTTTCTGAAGGATTGACACAAGCAAGTGCTTTTCCAGCTCAGAAAAGATTCTGCGACTCTTCTTCCCTCCTCCACTTCCTACTTGCTTCGACACCATTGTCTTCAAGTATGGCCATATCGATTTAGCGGAAACTACGGAAACTAACGGAAACTGGTCTGGAGGCGTGCATCTTAAACTATGGGGCGCCAAAGAGAACAATATTGATCTATTGAGAATATAAAATGTCAATTTAGTTGAAAACTAACGATAACTGGTCATCAGGCGTGCATCTTAAACTATATGGCACGCCAGTGAGAAAAATATTGATCTCTTCAGAATAAAATATGAAAAACATATATAAAATGCTTGAATGGCATTTTAGAAAGGTTTCGAATCACTAATCCATTTTTTGATTACTCTTCCTAGATTTATTTAACACATTTCCACCAGTGTTCCCTGGTCGTTGTCAAGTGTACAACTGATTCTCAGTGAGGTTCCTGCATGTCTACATAGCGGCAGTGTTTTCAAAGAAATACTGTGTTTTTACAGAAATACAGTGAATAAATGATACTATTGTGCAGTAAAATAATGATACCGTGTGCAGTTATATGGCCCTTGCACGAGGCCATGATAAACCGAAGCAATAAATCTGAACTGCATG
>NMRB01005632.1:4641-16724 GCA_002633025.1 Notospermus geniculatus
CAATACACTGGAAGTACGTCTGCCATCTTTCTGCCACCTCTCAAGGAACGCACTCAAACGTTTTAACCATTTTGAGTGATTTGCATAAATCCATGTGGCTAGATCAATTATGCCTTATATTTATTCAAAGTATGGAGAAATTGTGACCCAGGTGGCCATGGTTTTATCTAATTAACTCTACAGAATAAGATTACGCATGTATAATGATATTATGACTTGGGTTTTTCAGTGATGTTAGGCTAAATGAGCATAGCGCAGCGCCACAGAACACTAATTCAGGTAGTGTGATAGGATAGTGGCAATTTTCTGTGGTAAATTTTAGCAAGTCTCGATTTTTCTTCCATTATAGCCTATGAGAAGACCGATGATAAGAAGGGAACTGCCATTTCTATGGGAGAAACTGATTTAATTTGCCTTCAAGACTTTACTCGACAGGCCTACATCAATGCAGTACCGGTAATTTCAATGCAGTACCGGTAATTTCAATGCAGTACCGGTAATTTCAAACTGAGGTCAGCAATCTCACTTTCGCTTCAAAGAGATCCAAGGGACACCTTCCACAGCAAAACCAGAAGGGCGCTCAGAAGGTGAGCAGCAACGAACTGAGATGACACCAGGAGAGAATGGAAGAAATAGATCATTTTAGATTTCACAACAGACAAACAATATTGAAACTGACAAACATTTTGGTCTCAACCTGCCAAGCTAGGACCGCCACATGGGACAGTAAGCCATGGTGCCTTGTACCTTGTGTCTTTGCAAGGGCAAGTAAAAGACCCCATCCAAGTGAGGAACATGAGTAGCTTGTGATGGCCTCCTCCGTACGCGTACTTACCAGGACCAATAATGCTATAGTGTCGGCCCTGACGGAAAAATGAAATAGAAAAAAAATGTAGCAACGTATCATTGCAAGCTGATGCCACGAGGTCAGAAAGTTGGTCCACCAACATGACAGGAGATAAAAGGATAAGATAATAGCAGAAAATAAAAACAAGCATCTTTCCTCTCTGTTCCATGATATGCATAGCCTGGCACCCCTTCAAGCCAACCTCTTAGTAGATCACAGAAGTCAGTCTACGGCCTCAGGCGCGTTCAGTGACCCTGCCACGCCAGCGGAAGATTTTTACGGATATCTCTCTCTCAGCTGGTAGCTAATGAACAGGTTGATTGTTAATTTTCTTTCTCGCCAGGGTTTCAATCTCGTTAGGGACTGATTTCAAATCGCAGAATGGTGGATAATTTCTTGTTTTCTGCCCGACGGGAATAGCAATCATATTTGTGGGGGACATATTATAATCATAATCCATGGCATTGCTCATTTTTATGCGATATAGCCGAGATTATCTGGATTGTCTGGGGGTGGAAGGGTATTTGAATGGGTAAAGTGCAAGGGCAAGAATGGAAAAGTACTCTTCCAAGAGCAAGAAGCTGTCAAAATGGTGACTGATGCTGACACTGAGAGTTAGCAAGAGGAAGGGAAACGAAAGTGGCCAGCTGAAACAAAAACCTAAAATAGAATCCATCACTGAATGGGTAAAGTGCAAGGGCAAGAATGGTAAAGGAATCTTCCATAAACAAAAAGCCATCAGAATGCTGCTGATCATGATTCTGATATTCATAGTTAGCAAGCCGTAGCGGAAGCGAAAGAAAAGTGGCTATTTCAGTGAAACAAAAACCAACTAGAATCCAAATAGTCCATGTCTATTTGAGGTTTTGGCTTCAAAACGGCAAATATGGAAAAGAGCGACGTCACTGAAAAATGAAAAAAGCTGCTGGAATTGCTTATTTTATATTTTCCTTGTGTTGAGAGCTTGCAGGAGTATTTGATGGAAAGAAGTTTGGAAAGCATAAGAAGATGTTGTTGAACCAAATTGGTCCATGCTTACATGCTTAGGCTTCAATAGAGTAGAGCCAGGGTGGCAAAGTAGTGTCAACACCGAAAAGCTGGTAAGGGCAAATTGTGGTTACATGTAAGTACATGTATACGAGATACTAACATGACCAACTATGAACGCGAAGGGTTAATCAACTGGAAGGCTCAGTAACAATGAAACTACAATAGGAAACAACAGATCAGACTCAAATATCAGGAAGTGAAGCTGGCTGCAGCAGAAAGATGGTCAACACTGAACGCTGGTTAGGGAAAACTGTGGCAAAGTAGTAAGATATACTACCAATGACCAACTTTGAAGACGACAGGTTAATCAACTGGAGACTTCAGTAACAATGATACCACAACAGGAAACAGCAGATCAGACTCAAACATCAGGAAGTGAAGCTGGCTGCAGCAGAAGGATGGTCAACACACTGGTAAGGGGAAATGTAGCAAAGTAGTACGAGATACTACCATTGGCCAAATCTGAACGCGAAGGGTTAATCAACTGGAGGGCTCAGTAACAATGAAACCACAATAGGAAACAGCAGATCAGACTCAAATATCAGGAAGTGAAGCTGGCTGCAGCAGAAAGATGGTCAACTTCGTGTGTGCACTATTGATCCCAGATGATGTTCCTGATGATGATCACTGGCGAACGATGATTGTTTCTTATGCCGTGACAATAGGAATATTGCTTTGATATCTGATGAGGAGGACTTCTTGTTGGATTTCTTCTCTCGATGGATGAAGGTCAGCGAAAGATGCAGCAGTTATGATTGAATCAACTCTGACTATTCTACTCTTTTATTACGTATTTGTTTAGAAACATGGCAATTACATCAAATACATTGAACAAAAATATTGGAGAAACAAAGGTATAGAAAGATACAGGAGAAGGCAAAAACCTGTATTAGAACTGCTTCCTTACTGCTTTCAAACCAACAATCACTGACGCCAACTCAAAACCTACCTGCACAACTTGCCTCAGCCAACTCCCGAATTTCACTCAGAACATTCCTGGAGTCAACAGCTCCCTGAAATTTTAAGATCCTAGTCCGTGTACTTCTAAAACTTTTCAACCCGTGAGTTTGACTGGCACACTGATGCCACTCAATACCTATATGACCAACGGAGACTGACACACAGAACCACTCAATACCTATATGAGTAGCTGAGACTTGCATGCCGATGCCACTCAATAGCTATGTGACTAGCTGTGACTGACACACATATGCCACTCAATACCTATATAACTGAGACTGACACACGGATGCCCTACACGACTAGGTGAGACTAACACACAGATGCCACTTAGGTCAAGGTGAGACTGACACACGGATGCCACTCAATAGCTATTTGACTAGTTGAGACTGACACACGGATGCCACTCAATAGTCATGTGACCAGCTGACACTGACACACGGATGCCACTTAATACCTATTTGACTCGTTGAGACTGACGCACGGATGCCATTCAATAGCTATTTGACTGGCTGAGACTGACCCACGGATCCACTAGACACTTATATGACTAGCTGAGACTGACAAACAGATGGTACTTAATACCTACATGACCAGACTCCTGGAGTCCAGAGCTGTACCAAATTTAAGTTCCTGGTTTTCAGCTTCATTACATCATAGGGAATACCCCATTAACCCCTAATCATGCCAGCCTCAAAATCTAACCACACAGTTCCAAAGAATTTCTAACTTAAATCAAAAAAGTTTGTCAGATCCATTCGATTAGAGGCCATAGAGGAGCAGAACTACAAAACCAATTAAATCAAAAGTTACAGTCAGTAATTAAGATCTCACATTGAGGAATCCTGTAGCAGAGCTGAGAACATCCTCAGTTAACAATCAGCATTAACCTGGCACTTTTCCCGTCTCGAAACATCTCAAGAATTGTAAATGTAATTAAAGAACAAGCCACTATCTGATCTAGTGTCAGTGCCAATAATCGAGGAGATGAGCATCTCCTAATGCCAGCGTACAACTGTGGATTCCCCTAATGCCCTTTTAATGGCAAAAACTAATGTAGAGTTCATCACCGTCTACAAAGGGCTTGGGCCTGCACCCCGGAGGCGTTCGTAAGAACCGTTCCTGATCACTGTAGATCACAACTACTCAAGTTCTCCTGCCGAACAATTAAGAAATCTAATCGAATGTTGTACAGTGTGCTGCGAGTCTTTAATTTGAGGTTTTTGTTTTTAGTGCGGAGAAATCGTGCGATGGCTTCGAGCATCATGTTCATTTCGTAATGAACGTGACCTTGTCTATTTGAACTGAGCCTGAAGGTCAGAGCGCGTGATACTTTATTGGATTATAATTTCAAATTTTGTCAATATCTGGTTGACCAAGGTGGGGATTCTGGTTCAGTGGGTTTTGCAATATGTAACGACTTTGGTATAGGGAGCAGTTATTGTCTTAACCCACCAGCATCTATTTTTAAGTCGGAAGTGTGTGATCAGGCAATGCTCCACATTGCAACCATTGATTTGGGGGGGGGGCTTCATACGCCATTACGATTAGTTAAAAAACAATATTTGGCAACAAATAACACAGGAGGGAATCAGAGCCCCCCCCCCCCCCATAAAAAATGACAATGGTCCCATTGTGCAACCACTGATTTGCCCTTACGAAAATGTGACACGTTTAAATGACATTACCACGTGGTAATGGGCGAAATTTACCCATTTTTTGTGTACTTTTACACATTTTTGGTGCAAAACTCGCCAATCACCACGTGGTAATGGGAGGGGGGCTTTATACANTGACCTGTCCATATCATACCTCCTCTTCGATTAAAACAGTACACAATATCATTTGAAATATTGATAAGCCCATATAAAGTATAAGTCACCGGATCCTAGGGTTTGCAGCTTTGAAGCTAAAATGGCCAAATTCCATTCAATCCTTCTGTCGGTTCTAATCAGTTTACCATCAGTCAACACACTGTTACTGTGAACAAAATCTCCATCAGTTTTCCGAAAAACCACTGAAGTGCAAACGACCGATATTGACTGGTCAGCAAACGTGTCCCACATTAATATTCTGGACAGCTAAATTAATTACTTCTGGTGAGAAAAACCATCGGTACCGGATTTATCTTTTTTTAACGATTTTGCTCTGTTGCATTAATCGCAATGGAAACATTGGCGATGCGTCATTTTGTTTCAAAAGTGCATCTTTTTAATGTTTTAGGGTGGCCTCAATACAAGAGTGTGCTCAATAGTTTGGATTTTTTTTCTCTTCTCATCTCAATAAAGGCTTTTTCAACCTGCAAAACATGTCGGCTACAAAACCATACTGCCATGAGCCATTTTAGTTTTTGTCATTAGAGAAAGTAGAACTCATGTTATTAATTTAGGATCGAGTTTCGGGGGCACCAAGACGTTTTTTTAGCCAGTCTCACCTATCATAAGGTTTCAACAGAAAAGGTCATGATGATGTCATGAATAAGTTTCTTTGCAAATGTGTAGAAAAGGATTGTTTTATCAACTACACGTATAACTTGGCGTGTTAAATCCCCAGTGACATTTTGGAAAGCCATGCATGCAACTTTATCAAAAACAAATTGATGACAACAAAGGAACCAAGGCTTGTTGTCATGAACCCTTATTACATGGTATAGAAACTCTGCTATCCAAAATACAGCACAAAAAACGACACACAAAATGACAAGTACATGTACATGTATTATTAAGTAAAGTCGTCTCCGAATTTCGCAAATTTTCGACCCTAAGCGGGGTCTTCCTCATGCAGGCACTTTCTAGTAGAGATTCCAGAATGGGATATTCATTAGTATTTCACCCAAATACACGTCTACATCATCTCCTGCTGCCAGTGTTTTTTATGCGTCACTGTCCACCATTGCTTGTAATACAACACTTCTTAATCTACATTACCAGAAGATCAAATTTCACGAGCAAAAGATGCAATTCTGCAAGAACCATTTGGAACAAGGAGGAACGTTTCCTAAAAACCTTGAACCGATACGGACCTGACGGCTTTTAAATTGTCTCTTCATAAAGAAATTGCCACTCTTATGAGGAAATTGCATGCATAGCGTTATGGTTTTTTATTTTTTTCTGCATGATAAAATACTTCTGGCAATCAAGTGAATAAGAAGCTGTCTCACTGGCCAATCCCTGTCAGTGCAGTAGCCTTACCTCTCAACTCAGGCAGGACAATATAGGGCCTACTTTTCATCATATCCGTCACGTTTCACATGTGGCAGAAGGGGTACCCTCCTATTTCAAAGATTTTCTTTGGAGGATGGGTTGACTTCAGGAACAAGCATTATGACATGACTCCGTAACACTGATGCATGAGTTATTCGTTGATATACACTACCCTCCAAAAGTTTGGGAACACCCGGAGTCAGTTTCATTATACATCAATATCATCAATATCATCAATTTCATCAATATCATCAATTTTAAAATAATTTAGAAATATTATGAAAATATCAAAAATACCGTAACTATTTTTTCAAACTTCCCTGCTGGCAAAAATGGTCTTATTAGTGAGAGAAATATCAGGAGAAAATAACTCAATCATGTTTGTGACAAGTTCATCCTGTGGATACAAACGGCAGCAGAATATGTTACCAGAAGGAAAACCTGTTACCTAGGTGTTCCCAAACTTATGGAAGGTAAGTGTAAAGAATACCTCAAACTCCCCAGTAGTAGCTACTGGCACAGGCACCCACATAAAAGGAAGTCTAACCCATAATACAAAACCAGGTAATACAAAATCGCTGAAAACTGACCAGAGAAAACGGCTGCAACTAAGCCGTTTTACAACAAGCTGATCATTCGCCCGTGGGCTTGGGCACTGATGGGATCTCAGCCGGCCCAAGCCAATGACGATTGTGACGGCTTGAAGGGAGGACATCGGTCAACTGGAAACTGTATAATTAAATGGAGAGTCCTTCAATTAAGCTTGTTCATCAGCTGATCCCTGGTGGTTGGGGCTGTTCGAGGGGAGGGGATGCGGTGATTCGGGCGATGAGTGAACTAATCAGCACATGTTATATCTTGGATGATTTTCCGAGATGATTTTGTGGAGTAGTATTCACAGAGGCACAAAGATGCTGACAACAGAGATGGTTATTTTATTTGGTGATCATGCCCTCTTTTCTCTTGCTTATCCTTTGTGGAATCTTTACATATGGCAACTTTGAGACAAACATCTATGGTAGCTGCAACTGAACTGTTTTTGGGGGGGGGGGGGATCTTAAGATTTTTCAGCAATTTCTTTATTCTCTGATACATAAAGTTCTTTATTAAAAGAACATCATTGAATATCTACCCACAGCCAAATATTCTATCATCAGAGTTCTTTACTAAAAGAGTAAAGAACTCTAATGTTAGAATTCTTTACTAAACGAGTAAAGAACTCTAATGTTAGAATTCTTTACTAAAAGAATAAAGAACTCTAATGTTAGAATTCTTTACTAAAAGAGTAAAGAACTCTAATGTTAGAATTCTTTACCAAAAGAGTAAAGAACTCTAAAGTTAGAATTCTTTACTAAAAGAGTAAATAACTCTAGAATCAAGCACTCCCCAGTCAAATTTTTTAACATTAGAGTTCTTTACTAAAAGGACAGAACTGAATATAGCTAACCACAGTGAATCGTTACTAAAAGGACATCATAAAGATGTCCACAGTCAAATTTTCTTACATACATGTAGCTACAAAAGCCTCCAATGCTATGCTTTATGCTACTAGGGAACTCTCTAGCCCATCATTTATCAATAAATAGTGACGATTTCATTGCGTGAATGTTGATTTACAATATATAAAGCAACCACAACGGCAGCGGACCCAGACCATACCCAAAGATGACAATAGCTTCAATCTACGACTCCCTAACGTGACCTCAATCCTCAGGGTTAAACGATCTGTACACTGAACTACGCTGCATTGTGGTGAACATACATATGCTGCGTCCACAACAGCTGTCATCGTTGCCCCAATCTAGCCCAAGACATCATCCACAAACTAGATGGACCCACTCGAGACCAATTCTATGGTTCACATTAATTGCTAGATGAATATTTCAAAACACTTCAAGATGGATGTGGGGTATGGCTTGATCATGATGATGGAGATGAACGCTGTCCTGGCTAGCCCGTGTGGTTTGTACGTAGGAAGGATGCAGATTGATTTGCAAGTGATGTTGTGTCACTGCCTTAGGGACCGTCTCAAAAATACTTTGAAGCCAAAGAAGTGTAATTTTTTTCACTTCTGTCTTGACCCCTCCCCGCCCCCTCAGAAGTGAAATTTCGGCATCTAATTGGCTTCACTCATGGGTGGTATTAGTAAATAGTATTATTGGTAGTATTAGTATTACCAAGTCTTATTAAAGATGTTGGGTAAGAAGAAACGGACTAAACAACTTATTTCTGTATTTTGAAGAAAGATGTAATAATTGTATTTTTTTAGAAATTCCACGAAGCCAATTTTTTTCCAAGAAGTGAAATGGTGACCACGAAATTAGCCACCCCCTCCCCCCTAGTGAAAAAAAATTACACTTCTTTGGCTTCAAAGTATTTTTGAGACGGTCCTTACGGAACTGGAAATCAACCAAGTCCGACAAAAAAACATCAAAGACTTTGACTGAGAGAAGGATACACAAGCACACCTTATATTTAGTGCTCCATTTTGTCATTAAGTTATCTCACACCAGAAAATAATCACGATGTCTAAAGCACATAATACATGTAAGAAATGGGAATAATAGTTTCATTTGGATAATTTTGCTGAGGAAGCAATTACAAAGTACGCATATTGCCTCTTGTTTTACCTGAGGGTATTTTTCGCTAATTTTCAAATTTCACAACCATGACGAAAAACTCACTATTTTTATAATTTCAAAGTGTCAAATTTCAATATTATGTTACACCAGTCACTCAATTTTAAATCCGACATCAACATTGAATTCCGAAGGAAAAAAATCACATTTGAATAGGACTTTCATCAAGAATATAATGAGGCAGACCTTTGATATATCATCATTGAACATATCTATAATCAGAAAATATTTATGTAACAAATGAACACCTTTGTTTTCCCCCTAGGGCAACAATACACTGGGTCATCATAAGAATTGTATATTTATAGATGCAAATACTTCCATCTAAATTGCGTCGACCAATCAACGATGCTCAAGTTACATATTCTTGACACCCTGACTGATTTGTCACCAAGAACAATGAAATTTGATCCTAACATAAGCAGAAGTCAATATAATTACAGTGACGTTCTAAGTGCGAATATGTACGTAATGATACCTGTACATCACAGTAGTCCATTCCATGTGTAGTGTTCTCAATCTCCTAGTACTTTGATGCATTACGATGCCTACAAAATGTATAGGAGGCTATGGTGAATTTTATGTGAGATATACTTTGATGCCAACACCCTTCGGCGATGATACCATATTTTGTTTTTGCGCAAGTCAGCATCATTGATGAGCTTCATTGTCAATTATCTTTGTCACTTGATGCTTAACGGGGTCCGTTGTAATGGTTAATTACTCAGGGTGTGGTCACCGTCCCCCCGAGGGTTCGCACGGAGTCTAACTCGAGGGGATGTTACTGTGTTGTGGAGACATGAAAACCCTCCATCGGTTGTCAGGTCTGATGTAGGTCATGTCAATGGGTGGGTATAGGAGGATTATGTGGGTTTCAAATTGTTATTACTGATATGATATACTTATGTTATGTGAGAATTCGTACCGACACGTATGATAAGTTTAATATAGATTAAAAAGATGTTGGAATTAGCTTGAATTTCTGTGCTAAATTTGTCATGGAATTCAACACGGTTGTTTCAATATCAATTGATTTTAATTGATAATAATTATTCTGAAGCAACAAACAGTTGTCATTTGTTGATTGGCTGTTTACCTCACTAGTGTTTTGAATTTCTGATTTTTTTAAAGTTGTGGTAATAGTATTTGTATATAGGTATTTGTATTTGTATTAGATTTTTCCGTCAGGGCAAGCCGTAGCATTATTGGCCCTGGTAAGTACAGAAGAGGCCATCTTATGCTACTCATGTTCCTCACTCGGATGGGGCCTTTTACTTGCCCTTACAAAAGCACAAGGTACAAGGTACCATGACTCACCATACAAGGCATCAGGGCCCATGTAACGGACTGAAGAGCCAGGGATGATTAGTCCCATATGGCCTGGGCTGAATTCGAACCCGGGACCTGCCGCTTTGCTACAGCGGACTTGGTAACCACTGGGCTCCTCAAAATGTGAATAGTCATTGCCAGATTTGTAATCATTAGAAGTACTCTGCCAGGCCAGGGCATCATAAAATGAAGATTTTGCAAAACAGCTAGAGAACAAGATAAGAGGTGACAATAATATTAGTAATATGAAGGCAAGTGGCATCCATCCACCGTCAGACCAACTACAAAACATGTCTGTTATTTGTCAAGGATTTTCAAACAAACATTTCCTATTTTGTACCACTTGACGAAGACCAAATGAGAGGGAAGTTTCCTGATCATTCGAAGTATGACAATCAGTCAGGCTTTCCATTAAGGCAATTAGACAACCCATTAAATGAAAATATGACAAATACATTGAAAATATGATCTGCGTGAAAGAGCTCTTGACTTGGATATATTTGGCAATGCAAATTGAAGGAACTGGACGCCGCCTTCAAGTACCAGACCAGAATAATTGCATATGTCATTGTTTGGAACATGCTCTTAAATCTTACAGAAATCATCGATGGAATTGTGTTACTCAAAGTGTTTATAAATCTTAATGAAAACGTCTGGAGAGTCGCCCGAGCATATGATATATACTTGAACCCACTTCGGCCAATAGGACGGGAGAACATCCCGCCGCTAACGATGGCAGTGAATCAGGTCACAATGGAGACACTTAAGGCACCCTGATTACCTTCCTTTCGCGGATTAATTTCATCTCCATATATCACCGCGAGATCCAGAAATCGCTCAGCGGATGCAATATTTAATATGAATATTAATTAATGCGTTATCGTCCTCGTTTGCGAGCTGTGACACATCCTTTATATTCTCGCCATGATCTACGTCCTCCACGGACCGCTGCGACTCGTATTGTTATTTGTGCTCGGTCCAAATTAACAAGGTCTGTCAGTTCTTATCATTTTATCAATATCCTACTTCTTATGCAAATCCTTGTTTGTACAATATTAGTTTGGCAGTGTCAGGCTCTAATTGGTTGGTGTGCAAACTGCGGAGACTTCAACATAAGACACCACAGATTTATTCCTCTGTTTCTTAGACAGTTGAACCGGGTTCCGTTCAGTGTGCTTCAGACACACTCTCAGGAGTAGTAGCATTCTTTTAAAGTCCTCTGTATTGAATTTTAGGTTTTTTTCAAAGTCTAAGGAGAATGGTGGTTGAGGTCTCATAGCCTCGTGAAGGTCCCCAAAATGCTTGCCTAATACCAAAAATAGATAAGCGAGCGACTTATCTAATCTGGTCCATTTTCCATTTGGGTCAACCTGTACTAGAAGACCCCAATCTGGTCCATTTTCCGTTTGGATCAACCTGTACCAGAAGACCCAATCTGGTCCGTTTTCCATTTGGATATTTTTGCTAATACGTACTTTTCAAAGAATCAAGATATTCAGCAAAGAGCACAAAAAACGACACACAAAATGATAGTAAAAGTAATGTCGTTGAACCCAGTTCAACTGTTTCACTTCTGGGATCTCTACTAGAAAGTGCCTGAGGAAGACCCTGGTTGAGGTCGAAAATCTGCGAAATTCGGAGACGACTTTACTTTTACTATCAAAGAATCAAGACCTAGTTTTCAGCAAACACTGAAAATACTGCAGGCAGACTCTAGTGTATTCAGTTAGAGCGTAGTTCATTTTACACTACACTAATGACGGCGAACGCAAGCACTTTCTGAATTTAATACAGTGTGGCTTTAAATCTGGTCTTCCCATTGCTGGTGACGACACTGATTCATAGGGCTAATCATAGGCAGAGATATGACGACAGGGAAGTAGCCGGAACAAGGTCACGAATCCCTTCACATCCATCACAGTTCCCTTCACACCCAACAAATTCAGAGGGCAGGGCCATTTTTAGCGGGGGGGGGGCAGTTGCCCCCCCCCCAAAGCCAACAAAAAAACGTGATTTTCATGCGGATTTTGGGCAAAAAATGGCAAAAAGAGGACT